>PVKA01045191.1:0-15690 GCA_004027165.1 Ctenomys sociabilis
ATTATGTATAGCAATATATTATATTAATTTATTTAGTTAAAATTGACTCAACAAGGTTGTGTACATAGTACAGGAAAGTGGCTTAGTAGTGATCATCATTGAAGTTTGGCCTTTCTAAAATTGAAACTACAGACACTGAAAAATAACAACTTGACAAAGGAAAAAAGAAAAGTACATTGCTGAGAATTAGGAAGGAACTAACAGGAAAAATTAGACGACAATTTTGGAAGATGGATACAATGCAGACAAAAGAAGGAAACCATCTGAACTCTTCCCCCAGCCCATGTCTTGTGACCCTGAGGAGGAACATGGCTCTCCAGAATCATAAAAAGACTCAGGGCAGGGAGACCAACTGAGAAACAGTAGCAGAGTCCACCACCATTATGAAGAGCTGAAAGAACATGGGCCCCTGCTCTGAGAGATTTCTTCTACACAGCAGGCAACAGTCAGAGAAGGATTCTAGCTCAGGAGCTTACCATAGATAGCTTGAGTGCTTAATCAGGTACAATTTCAGAAAGGTGATAATTGTCTAAATCTGGAACTAAAAGCAACTTTACTTCAGGGTTTCCAATGTTATCCTTCCATAGTGACTAGGTGAGAGACAGCAATGAGAGATCATTGATCAGAGAAAAGGCTATAGAGAAATCCCATGAGAATTTAAACTCAGCCCAAGAAAGACATGGGCCCCACAGCTGTGATCAGGAACCAGGCCAGGACTTAGTAGCACTCAGAAACAATTAGGCCTTCCTATAGACCAAAAAGTTAAGTAGAAATATTATAAGCAGTCTGACAGGAAGGAGCACTCAAGAATCTGTATGGAAGGTGGAGAATACATGAATAGGTGGGGGTGAAGGCCAGACCTCAAGACAAAAGATGGAGTAACTACAACCACACACTTCCCCCAGCAGGGCCTGATATTCTAAATAAATATCTATCACCTTGGGTGAAGAGCCAATGACTTGCACCCTCCAGGAAAGGCCCCTGTTTTATACCATGTACACTTGTTACTCGGTGATCATAATTTGGGACTAAGGTAGTATATTGGTTACCCAGATCCTGACTACATCACAGAAAAGCAGATTTAACTAAAGAAATCCTTATGCTGCTGCAAAGTCTTTTTTTACCATAAGCGACTCAATATTTAATAACAAAATAAAACAAACAAAAAACAATAGAAGTGAGAAGACAAAGCAGTAAAAATGCCTTTGAAAGCTCCTAAGTCACCCAGAGCCAATCCATGGGATATGACACAACCAAAGTACAAAAAGAGGGAAAAGCAGATATAGTGCCCTGGATAGACTAACAAAAGATTTAGCTAAGCTGATAAATGATACAGATCAGCAGCATAGACCCGATAAAATGAGCAGAGAGCTTCCAGATGATACAAATAGAAGTTATCTGAACTGTAAAACGAGACAAAAACAAAACATTAATAACTAGTTCAGCAAAAAAATTAGAATTCTGTTATGGTTTGTGTGTAGGTGTATCCTCAAAACCTCCTGCAGTCCTGGGGTGGCTTCAAGAGTTTGTGATTGATTAATGTTAAGTGTGAAGGCCGCACCTGCCTCAGGGAAGGCAATTTGCATTACAATGTAAAGAAGGGAGAGAGGCTAGGGAGCTGCCAGAGGTGTTGCCACTCCCTTTACTCTTAGTCTTTGCCACTGCCAGGAAACCTTTCTCACTACCATGTACAGACTTGCCTTGGAGCCAGCTAGAAGCCTGAAATCTCCAGTAACTGTGGGCTAAATAAACCTTTCCTTCCTTCATTTTGAGTGTCTGGTATTTGTCCCAGCAATAAGAGAAGAATAACTGAGACAAGTCCATAGAAAGACCTTGAGCAGAAATTCAGGAGATTAAAAATTACATTAAAATTATGGGCAACAAGACTAATCAATGTGAGGATAGAATATCAGAATTAGTAGACAGTGATGCTTGCAAAAACCAGTTACTCAATGATAACTTAAAAATCAGAGAGTGAAAAAAATGAAGCAAGAGCTACTAGATGATACAATAAAAACTAGTCTATTTACTAATTGGAATAAATGAACAATTAGAAGAAAGCACAAAGAACATAAAAAAACAAGGATGGGAATACAGTTCAGTGGTGCAAGTGACTACATGGTAAGTGCAACGTCCTGAGATTGATTTCTGCTACCAAAAAAAAAAAAAAAAAAATACAGCAAAGGTAAAACATAAAAGCAAGTGTTTATTGAAATAATAGCTAAAAACTGTCCATACCTGGGGAAATAGATTCAGGTAGGTGAGGCACATAAAGCCTCAAATAGCCACATTCACAAGAGAACCTCTTCATGTCAGTTCAAAATCAAACTCCCAGATGTCTAACACTTAATCTTAAAAGCTGTTAGAGAAAAATCAACAAATTACCTACAAAAGCAAAATTATTAGAAGCACAGTAGCTTTCTCAGCATGAATTCTAAAGACAAGAGCTTGGGGTGTAGTGTTCTAAACTCCAAAAGATAACTTCTAACCCAGACTTAGATATCCTGAAAAGCTCTTGTTCAAAATTTTCAGGAAAAAAAATATGATATTTCTATGACAAAGAACATTTCAAGGGCCAGTGAGGTAGCTGAGCAGATTCAAACCCCTGTTTAGGAAAGCTTAGGCAAGTACAAGGACTGCAGTTTGATCCTTGGCACCACATGTCCACTAGCCTTACCCCCAGGGCAGGCTGAGCCAGCCAGAGTCAGGCATAGTAGTGTATCCCTGTAAACCCAGCGCTGGGGAGGCTGAAAACAGGAGTAATCGCTATGAGTCCAAGCTATGTAATGATACTCTGTACCACCCAAATATATTACAAAAAAAGCATTTCCAGAAATTCATTATCACCCAGCTAGTATACCAGGCAGAGTGAGTATACAGTAGAAATACAGAGGGGTGGGAAATCAAAAACAAAAGGTAATGGAATGACAGGAATAAGCCAATATGGTCTAATAGTAACTCTCAATGTGAATGATCTCAGTATATCAATCATAAAGCATTGATTGCTAGAATGTCTCAAGAAATAGTACTCAACCATATGCAGTATACAATAAATACAGTAACAAAAAAGAAATGTATGATTAAACATTTAAAGTTGGGAGATGATGTTCCATGCAATGAGAACCTAGTACAAAGCAGAAAACGTATTGAACTTTGAGATACAACTGATTGCAAGTCAAAACTAATCAGAATATGCAATGTGCACCAAATACTCGAATGCTATAATTAGAACTTCACCAAAAACTCCTAGAACTAATAATCACATGCTAAAGTATAGCAGTATACAAAGTCAATACTCAAAATTCAAAAACATACCTACACACTAATAACAAACTCATCAAGAATGATACATTCCCAATTATCTTAAAATATCAAATATTTAAGAATTAAGGTACTGAGAAAGTAAAAGCCCTCCACAATGATAACTACAGATATCTGAAAAATTAAATCAAAGACAATATCAGAAAATGGGTAGTCTTAGGTCAGCATATATGATCAGAAATAATACCGTTAATATTGCTATAATTTCACAACCGATATATAGATTTAATGCAAACCTGAGTGAAAATACAAGTAGCATTCTTCACAGAACTAAAGAAAATAATCCTAAAGTGTGAATAGAACCATAAGAGACTAAAAATAGCAAAAGTAATACTGGCCAACAATAGCAAGGTAGGGAATAACACAGCCCAGAACTTCAAGTTAATTCTTCAAAGCTACAGTGAAAATCCCACATGTTATTGGCAAATAAACATACATGTGGATAAGTGGAACAGAATAGAGTATCCAGAAACAGCTTCATGCATATTCAGCTGCCTGATCTGGCACCAAAAGACAGCTTCTCTATCAACTGACACTAAAATTACTGGTTATCACATGTAGAACACTGGGTCTAATTCCGCATATTTTACTTACTATGTACTAAACCAAAGTAAAAATAAATAAAAAATCTAAACATTAAAACAGAAACACTTAACATCCTGTAAGATAAAATACGTTAAAATCTTGAAGACATAGATAGGTACAGGTGAATACTTCCTAAATAGGACACCAATAAAACAAAAAATAACACCAAGTATCAGCACATGAGAGCCTATCAAACTGAAAAGGTTGGGTATGGCAAAGGAAATATCTAACAGAATTAAGAGATTATATACAGATCGGAGAATACAATTTCAGCTGTCTCTCATACAAAAACCACCATCATGAATATATAAAGAACTCAAAACAATTAGAGCCTCCCAAACAAAAGACCTATGCAAAAAATAGGCAACTGAAATGAGCATATACTTCTCAGAAGAAGAAATATGGCTGGCCAATAAATACATGAAAAATGTTCCAACATCTCTGGCTTTTAGTTAAACAGTGAAATTTCATCTTTAAAACCTTTTAAAATGTATTTTGGCACAGGGTCTCACTAAGCACATCAGATTCATATTGATCCTCCTGATTTTAGCCTCCCCAGCACTGGGACTACAGATGTGCACTCTGACGAGTCGATCTCCTGCTTAGTGCACCTGGTGTCAGGGCCGGGGCAGTCTGTAGTGCTAGAATCGAATCTGTGTCCCTGAGTTTGCCTAAGAAGGCGCTTAGTCTGCTGAGCTATCTTGCTGACCCTGAAATTTCATCTTCCTTCAGCAAGAATGGCTATCTTGAAGACATCAGATAATAACAAATGCTAGGGATGATAAAGACTAAATGGATCTTTTCTACATTGTTGACTGTAATGTAAACTAATACAGCTATTATGAGAATCAGTATTACATTTCCTCAAAAACTTAAACAAGAAATTTTATTCAGTACATCTATTTCTGTCTTTGGTATCTTCTTGAAAGATTTAAAAGCATCATATTGGAGTGATACATGAAGATCCATGCATATAGTAGCACAATTCACAATGACTCAATCTTGGAAGCAGTCTATATATTCAGCAAAAGATGAATGAATAGAAAAACTATGATGTTTATACAAGTTTGAGTACTGCTGAGACACAAAGAAGGCTAACCTTGAGGTACTTGTAAGAAAATAGATGCATCTTCAAACCAAAATATTAAATGAAATAAACCAAACACACACATGTTTAAATATTGCATGTTTTCTCTCATATGTGAAATCCAAAATATAAAGTATGAAATAACACACAGATAACAGTAAATATTATCATGAATCTTTCACCTAAATGAAAGGAACTGAGAGAAGGAGGGAAGGAGGAGAAATGGGAATGAAAAAAAATAAAGAATTAAGATGTGTTATATACATATTCTAAATCTCCACAAGGAATACAATCATTACGTACTGCCAACATGTGCTAATTAAAAAAGTAAAGGGAAAATGAAAAAACAAAACAGTACATATTATTCTTATCTAATGCATTTCAAATACATGCACACACATATTCTAAATGATTCATTCTTTTAACTTCCAAAAGAAAATAATTTATTATATTAATTTTATGTGATAAATAGCACTGTAGAAGTAGCTTCTAAATAATATACATTTTTGGTCAGGGCCAGATTCACATGCCTGCTACCTGTGCTTTCCAAAACCACAGAAAAGGATAAACATGAGACATTTAGAGCCAATGGATAAAACTTGAGATCATAGTCTCAAGTGAAATAAATCAGACACACGTGTAAATATCACACACTGTTTCTCTGGTATGAAAAACTGAAAGTGTGAATAAGAACCAAAACATATAATAGATATTGTGAAATAGAAATTTTTCAAAAGGAAAAGGGAATGGAGAGGTGAGAAAAAAAGATAAGATGGAAACAAAGCTTTGCAAATAAGGATGGGAAAAGATGTTGAAGGGAGGCAAACGGACTAGGAGAAAAAGAAAAACAGGACTAAGAACAACGAAGACATACTATATACAAGTACAAGTTCTCTACGATGAAAGTGATCATTATATGTATCTAAATTATACCATTAAACTTAATAAATGACATTTTAAAGGGCCCAGATTTACAAAGTTTCATTTTTTACTTAACGCTCTCCTGTTGTCAAATAGAAATCCTAAATTTTTTTGTGTGTGTATTTTAGGGAAGGGTCTGCAGGGTGTTCTGGGTCTCGCTACTAGATCGAACTCGTAGCGATCCACCTGTTTACAGCCTCCCAAGAGCTGGGATTACATGTGTGTGCCACCATGCGCAGTCTCAGTTGCCATCTCTGTTGGCCCCGGGGGTGGGGCTGGCACAGCTGGATTGAACCTCTGGCCCCTGCACCTGCTTGCAGGCATTTTAATCTGCTAAGCTATTTGGCCGGCCCTAGAAATCCTAAATAATTTTTAAATAAGAGGATCTTCAATTTTGTTTCACGCTGGACCAGGAAATAATATATCTGCTCCCTAATTATACTGCATTTTAACTATGAAGTCATCTAAATCTTGATTATATAATATTCATGTGTATTTATATGTGCATAAGTAAACAGGCACATACATAAAATACACTTAGACACAGTGCCTTTCAAGCATTCAACAAGTGCATCTTGAGCACAGATGCATACCTTCATTAAGAAATACTATATTTCTTAATTATTTATTAGTGTATTATTATGTATTGTTTATTCAGATGAGAGAAAAATAAAGTTTTGCGATTCCTGAGATAGATGTACTAGAAAATTTTATGGGCAAGGAGGTGGGAGTGGGATCCAGAGATCACATGTTAGGCAAAAATTCTTACTGAGGAATTATATTCATAGTTATAAAAAAATGTTTCTTACTTGAAACTTCTTTACTGACCATTCATTTTTAGTAAATGTGCTGCCGAAGTAAGCATCTTATTGACCATTCAGAAGAGAGCCAGTGATGTGTGGAAGCGCTCTCCTGAAGTGGTAAGCCTGAGGTAAGTCTTTTCTTCATTATGCAGTTAACTTAGTTCTCTGTGTGCTCATCTTCACATACAGAAAAATAATTTTCATTATAGAAAATAGTGTGGTGTAACTGCTAAAAGCAATTTTCATAATGAAAAATAACAATCGTTTTCTTGATTTGCACAAATAAAACTAAGTACAATATTACAATGTTAAGCTTCAGTAATCATAAAATCCACTTGTTTTTATATGTAGTTTAACAAATTACAGTAATTCTTTACATAAAATATTTTGATAAAAAAATATCAGATGGCCACTAGAAACACTCGTATTTTAAAGCTTAAAACGATAAAAAATATAAATGAGCATTACAATTAAGCGACTCAAGGGGTATTAAGGAGGTTTCATGGTTCACAGTGACTTTCAAAACATGAAGCAGTCAATCAATTTTATTGTGTCTTCATAGAAAGCATCATGATAGCTCAGTTTCCATCACGGAACTGGAATTACTAAGTATTTGCTTCTAAGTAATGATGGCACTGTTTAAGAAAATTGCCAATCTTCAGCTTATTCAAAATTCTAAGTCTTTATTAAGCTCAATCAACAAATCTACAGTTTGAATTTTATTTTTTATCTTTCTGACAAATCTCCAATTAAAAATACAATAATTTTGAGTATCACAGTAAGACAGTAGATTACAGTTTATGCCTTCTGGTTTCTAAATATCAATATGAAATTTCAGCATCTAAAGAATCTTGCCTACCTTTTATAAATGCTTATAAAGAATTCCAAATGTCTGTATATATGTGAGAGAACCTTGATAATGTAGGCCTGCTATGTGTACATACACTCTCATTTTTGCATGATTTATGAATAAAAAGTTGTACATGTGCTGAAATTAAAATTTTTAAGCTATTGTTTTATCAGGGTAACCAAAATTAGAGAGTAATTTGTATTCTGACTGTCCATAATAAAATTTCAAGTCAGATTGCATTATATCTCTCACATAGGCCTTCTTGTATTCCTTAACCCCACTTACTTGGGAAAAGTATACTATCTATGACTCACTGATGTTGGGTTCAGCCAAATGCCTCACGTTGCTCAGTGGGGTATTAACAGATATTTCATGTTTCTTGAAGTGTCCTAGTGTTATTGTGGACTATAGTTTGTTCTCATGTATATCTTACCATTGCCAGAAGAACTCCCACAAGTAGACTGTAGTGCAAAGAGGGCTAGGGACATATGCAGTACATTGAGTGTGAGGGACATAGGTAGTGTATTTCAGTCCTAAGAACAATTTGCAGCCAAGCCCAAACTAATTCAATATATTGGACAACATCAGACAAAAGTTTTTGCTGTATGTGTTAAATTTGAGTATAAGGTGCATACTTAAACACACAAAATATACAACTGTGGTGATGGCTAACTAATCATAAAATTATTTCTGAAATGACTTAAGTGTTTTAAATTATTTCCAATGTATATGAGGGAAAGGAGACAAGAAAGAAGGAAGGTTTTGAAAAAGTATGTATATACACAGGTTAGAAAGGATGGTTGTGCTATTAATTTGTATTCATTTTTTGAAGTGAGCAATTAAAGCTGAAAATTTTTACTTTGACCAGTGTTACATGTTTATATCTGCTAATCTAACTAACTACTTTGAATACAAAAATGTGCAATGTAACAACCATTGTTAAATCTCTATCTTATCATCTTGTTTTTGTTTTTTTGAAATTCTATATTGTTTCTTATGTTTCATCTATTACTTTTTATTCACTTAAAATAAAAAACTATTTCTAAGGTAGTATCTGATACAATATATTCTTAGTATGTGTGCATCAGATTCATTGCTAAAATTATTAAACTGAGCCTTGTAAAATATAGTACAACCTGAAAACATTCTCTAAAAATATCATTTATATTAAAATACATCTAAATTAGTCTTATAATTCTGTGATCGTTAGTTTTATTTGCCAAAATAGTGTGCTAATGGGTACTCAGAAAACTGGCCAAACATTATTTCTGGGTTGAGTCTGTGACTGTCTTTCCAAAAGTGATTAGTAGTTGAATCAGTACATTGAGTAAATAAAGTTGCTCCCCCAATATATCAGTAAGTTTTATCCAGTCTACTGAAGGCCCAAATATAATAAAAAGGGAGACAAAAGATGAATTTGCTCAGTCTCTCTAACATGAGATATTCATCCTCTGATCTCATATATTAGCACTCTCGATTCTTGAACCTCCAGAGTTTCACCTGAAATTAACTTACACCATCAGCCCTGTACCCACTGCCCATTCTCAGGCTTTCAATTTGAGCAAAACAGTAACACTAGCTTTCCTGGTTTTCCAGCCTGCAGTATCGGGGCATATAGACCTCCAAAATTGCATGAGTCAGTTTTCCTATTTATATTTATATTCATATTTATATCTGTTTTAATATCCACTCTTTCTTCCACTTCATAGACTTTCCAGAGAATCTGGCCTAGTATAGCCAACAAGTATATGTCTATCCCGATTTTCAAGATATAATTACTAGTTTCTATTATAAATTACTAGGAGCATGTGACCAGTATGTCAGCCTCCAAATCATATGTGAATAGAGAACTGCCAATAGTTCAAGAGGTCTTCAGGAATAGGAAATAAGACCCATCTGGGAGCTTGTTCTTCCATTTTTCTCAGCTCTATTATCTTCAACTAGTTATTATACTCTTCCCTGCTGACTTACCAATGTCAGAGAGCTACTGTTCATGCCATTTCTCTACCTTTTCCATAGTACTTTCTGTGTTTGTAGAATTTTTAATAAAGTCTCACCAAGAAAGAAATTGTCCTAGAGAATTAATTTTCTAATTTGATTTTGTTCCTAAGAAATAGGAGGAAAGAATAGTAAAGAATGGAATCTTACCACTATGTTCTGTGACATGTCTGTTCTATCCCCTTGAAGAAAATGACTTAGCTTCTCTGTTCCTGTTTTCTTCTTCCCACATGAAATATGGAAATACTATTTACCACCTTCTTTAGCACTGAGATGATGCAATACTATGACCGGAAACACTTAAACCATTTGCTCTTTCTTGTTTAGAAGCACTTTTCAGTCACACTAAAATTTCCCCTTTAGAACAAATAGGTTTGCTGTTATAAGATAACTCTTTATAGATTCTTCTAATAAACAAAAGTTTCCTATCCTCTCAAATATGTACAGGTCTTATTCTTATACATTGGATTAAATGGTCCAAAATAAGTATTTTTTTATATTCAACATTTTATTGATTTTTGATTTATTATAAATTGTATATATTTATAGTATACAACATGGTATTTATTTTTTTATTTTATTTTTTATTTTTTATTTTATTGAACTACAAATGTCAATGAGACAGTTTCAAGACACCTTAACAATACAGATTCGATAAATTTATACATTGTAAACTGTTTTCATAATGTTTTGGTATTGTACAAGGTGCATACATGATATTATATTTACAGATATTATTTTAGCAGATATCTCTTATCAGTGAATTAAGAGTGTAGCTGCTTACTTATTTTTTATACCAGAATTATATCAAAAATTTTATATAGTGCTACTATGATTCTGGTTTATTTTGCACAAAGTTGTAGAGGTATTATAAAATATGTGAGCTGTTTCATTTGATTTTGCTCATTTTTCATTTTCCATGTTGTCTCCATACCAGAAGTGTCATATTTATAACTTTGTGATTATTATGTGGAGTTTTAGTGTTGGATTTTTCAGCTATTTATCCAATCATTATTCCAAAGAAAAACCATTTCATTCAAATAGTAAAATTTAAGTTTAGGGGCCATGGAATTAGCTCAATAGAATAAGTGCTTGCCTGGCAAATGCAAGTCCCTGAGTTCAATCCCTGGTACTGCAAACAAAAAAAAACAAACTTTAAATTAAAACAAAAAATATAATTTAATGTAAATAATATGTCCTTAAATTTAAATTACATTCAATTTAAAGCATATATAAAAATGAAAGTTGTAAGGCTGGAGATGTAGCTCAGTGGCACAGTGCCTGCCTGCCATGTGCCACGTCATTAGTTTGATTTCTGGTACCAAAAAATGTTGTACATGTTATAAAAGTAGCATGTCATTTCAGTGCATGTGGACACTCTATAATGCTTGAGTTGGGTTAAACATATCCGTCTCCTCCAAAGTTTGCATTACTTTCTTTCTTCTTTTATTTTTAAAGAGAATATAAATTAGAATTAAAACAGAAAAAGTGTAAGTGACACAGAATTTCACTTAAAGTAATGTGAATCTCACAGTATTTGTTGTAATACATAGTGTTGATATCCAATTCTTCGGTACAGTGGAAACATGAAAAGTAAAGTTTGATTAAACATTGAATATTATATTTGTGTTATAGAAAAACAATTTTTTGAGATTTTCAAGTATTTTGTCTGCATAATATACTTCTCTCTGTGGTTTGTTATCTATATAGCCTATATCTCATTACCATGAGAATTATTACTTTTAGTTAGAATCATTTAAAATTTTGAAATAAAAAATTAAGTTAAAAACTATATATTGGGGCAAGGGAAATATTTCATTAGAATAAGTACTTACCTGGCAAGCACAAGGTCCTGAGTTAAATCCGCAGTACAGCAAAAAAAAAAAAAAAAAAAAAAAAAAAAAAAAAAGCAAAGAACAACACCAACAACAACAAAAAAAAACCTATGCATTTACTGGGGGAAAATTTAAAAACTTAGGTTAAATCTAAACTTTTTTTTTTTTTTTGTCTTTTTGAGACAGGGACTCACTATGCAGTTCAGACTGGCCTTAAGCTCACTCTGTAGCTCAGGCTGGTCTTGAACTCACAACAATCCTCCTGCCTCAGCCTCCCGAGTGCTGGGATTACAGGCCTCCGCCACCACGCCCGGCTTAAATCTAAACTTTAATGAATGTTTATTTTCATTTAAAAGCTCACTGGACTTGGGATATAGCTCAGCAGTATAAACACCTGCGTGGCAAGCACAAGGTCCTGAGTATGATATCTGGTACAAACAAAGCATATCCCTCATTCCTGGCCACGGAGCTAGCTCAGTGGCACAGTGCCTGCCTGGCAAGTACAACATTCTTATTTTCATTCCTGGCACAATAAATAAATAAAATAAATATTCAAGGTCATTATAAATAACAAAGTAATGATGAATGTACAGATGCCTCAATATTTATTATAATTAACATTAAATTCATATGTAATAAAACCTAAACTTAATGATTCTTACACGAAGTTTTAAATACTGGAAAAGCATGACTGTAAACAATGACGAGGTTAGTTACTTCAAAGCTAATTTTTACATTCAGTGACAATAAATTTTAAGTATCATACTCATCCTAAGGCTGAGCTGGTGTCTTATATTACCACAATATGACTGGAATAAACACCATAAACCATGTAGTACTAAAATTCGAAATCTAACAGTCTAATGTAAATACTAACTGTAACACTTTAACAACATTAGCATGACATTAATTAATAATAAAACCTATCAATTTTGCATTTACCTGTTTGTTGCACATAACCACTTTTACTAAATGAATTTTAGGTCCATTAAAAATATTATATTTGTATAAATCCTTATTTTTAAAATCTGAGCTGAAATGAAATCAGATCAAAACAGTTAATATTTGTTTTAATAAGAACACAGGGCTGGGCATGGTGCCATATGCCTTTAATGATGGCACTCAAGAGGTTGAAGCAGGAAGATAGCCATGATTACAAGACCAGTCTGAACTACATAACAAGACTGTTTCAACACACACACACACACACACACACACACACACACACACACACACACACAAGACTTGGTCTAAAAAAAGGCAATAGTGACTCATTGCCCTTCTCAATACTAGCATGAATATAATGTATAGTCCTTTAGGGAGCACCACGGTGTCACAATCAACAAGACATGTTTTGTTCTGCTTTGCAAATGGTAATCATCGGATGTTTTTCTGAAGCAAATATAATTTCAAACTCCTTGATCATATTTGGCCACATTCCCTAGATTACATAATATGAGGTATTGATTATATACACCTAATTATTTATAGAATATATTTATATACTTATTTATCACACTATTTTGCTTATAATTAGGTTTGAAATTATTTATTAATATTAAATGAACATTTATCTATAATTAAGAGTAAATATTAGCTGGATCTTCACAGGAATTGTATGTACTAGAACAAAAATATGAACAATTTGTACATACATGCATAATTTCTAGAGCTAACTAAATTCTTTTGTGTGATTTACCTTGTCTATGAGTTTGCTTCTCTATCCACTCTATAGGTAATATATTTCCTTCATACATATCTCACACTGTATCTCTTCCTTACAAATCCTATTTATATTTTTATATTAATTTTATTGAGAAAGAAGTAGTCATGAGACAGTTTCAAAACAGGTTAATAGGATAGTTACAATAATACATTACATATTGTTGTCTTTGTAGTAGTTATTCATAGTTCAAGATACACACATGATATCTTGTCTAAATACTATTAGTTCAAACTTCCTTCTCATTGAACTAAGAGAAAGTAGCTGTATATCTTTGCTATTTTGTATATATATATATATATATATATATATATATATATATATATATGTTTTTCACTGCAAAATGGTCCTTCATTTATATCCCCCTTTCCTGTTTACTTTTGTCAGAGATGGATATTTTATTGCCATTCATATATTGTAGATGCTTGAATTCAGCAAAATAATCCAATATAGTCCAGTAGAACATAATAGTAGTGGGTTAAACCCAGGACTGACAATGTCAGAAGTTATTGACTTTAGCCCTTTACAGCTCAGCATACTAATATGGCTTTACTTTTTATGCCTCATTTTTATGCTTTTCTGCTGGATGGTTAAGATAAAGATAAAGCAAGACCTATATAACAAAAATGTACCTTTTTTTTCTTTTAGCAGAACTGGGGATTGAATTCAGGTCCTTGCACTTACCAGGCAAGCACTTATTCTATTGAGCCATCTCCCCAGCCCCCAAAATGTAACTTTTGTATTTGACAAGGTCAGTCACAAATCTCATTTATATCCATTGATTCTTCTTTCTAAGACCTGTTCAAGAATTCATCTGTTCATCACAAGACCAGTACTCAGATCTAATATTCGGCACCATGTATATTTCTGCTTAACTTATTATCATTATGTTAATATTTATCAAAAGCTGAAAAGCATTTGCAAACTCAAACCCTTTGGAATTAAATTCATAACCACACCTCCTTATTGCACCTATTCTCTTGCTCAGTAAACGCTACCATTTTTAGAATTCTCAATTGATACGATGGTACAAATATCAATGCAGTTTCATATGCTAAAGATATAAACAGGTACTTTTGACACTGTCACTGACTACATAGTCCACAAACTGACGAGTAATTCTTGCAAATTCTACTCATACATGGCTTCTGAATCTGTCAATTTATTTCACCATTTCAAATGTTTCCATCTTAGCATGTTATACTAGCATCTATTTACTTTTGCCTACATCATTGTTTCTGCTTCTGTCTGTTTACCTTACATCTCTTTTCTACTATGGAAACATTAGTGGCCCTTACAATACATATACTGAAGCAGATTTCCTTCTTGTTTTAAAATATATTAAATGCATATTTTCCTTAATTTCTTCAACAGTTTTCTGATAACACTTAGAGGTAAATATAGAGGACTCTGGTTTTTAAATTAATTAAAATGTATGTGTTTGACATCCTTTATCTCCTTTAAATTCTTACAACTTTCCTTTGCAGTTAAGGAAAATTTTAGCCCCAACCTGTAACAATTTATCATATAATTACTATTTTTGTCATGATTGTATGTCAGACAAACTATTCCTTGCCATGCAAAATAATGTCACTTCACTTGAAATTTCCTTTATAGGACTTATGTGTTTGCTTAAAAATGTCAGTTTATTTTTTCTATTTAGTAAGAACCAGTAACAAATGAACAATCTCTATAAATAGGCCAGTAGAAACTGAGCCTAGGCAGGTAACGTTTCGGTCGAATTCAGAGGCATACTAGAGCTAAGCCATCACTGAAGCTTGGACAGCTTCCATTAGTTTTCAGTGTATCACTCTTCACTGTGTTATGCCTTCTAAGTTGTAGGTATTGTATTAAGTTTAGAACAAATGTTTTGAAGTCTATATTGTTTTTGATTTTTTACCATCTCTGAAATGACTGTATCTGATAAGTGCCAATATCCATCAAGCCTCAACGCACCATTTGGTCCAAACCTGTAATTCCTCAACTGGAAGGATACATTTGGACTTAAACTTCACAGCATTGTTGTTTTATTGTCGATGTCTTTTCTCTTGTTTCATCAGCTCTTTGACCACTTTCTTTCTGGTTGTAATTTACTTAGCAAGTACTAGGTACAATCACAGGAGTAGGCATGAAGTTTGAATGAACTTCATGCCCTACTAGACAATAAAGGTCATGATACTAATCTACTATAATATGAAGAACATCATAGATTCTCAATACATTTTAAATCAGATTTTCTCCTGAATATGTATATTGATATGTTTTACATTTCAAGATTCACTAAATGTACATGGTAAAATTAATAACATGAGAAACATTCAATAGAAATTCTATTTTATTGCAAGTATTTAAAATATGAAATAATTATTATTTTTTTTCATTTATTTTTATTTTATTAAAATACAAATGTCAATCAGACAGTTTCAAGACACCTTAACCATACAGAGTCGATGAATTAATACATTGCAAACTGTTTTCATAACGTTTTGGTATTGTACAAGGTGCATACATGAAATTATATTTACAGGTTTTTTATAGCTGAATTATATCAAAGATTCAATAATTAT
>PVKA01045192.1:0-15694 GCA_004027165.1 Ctenomys sociabilis
CCATATCTGTTGTTTTGTAGCCATTTTCTTAAAATTTTGCAGGCATTTATCAATAAATATAGATTCAATTATTTTTAGTGGCTACATTAGTATTTGTATGTATTTAAAATTACTTATTTGATTGATAAATACCATCATTGTTCCTAATTTTTCATGATTATAAATAATTTAATGAACATATTTGGAAATACATCACTGCACAGTTACTAGAAGGATGACTGTTATGTCAAAGGAATATATATCTAAAATTTTGAGGTATTTAGGAAATAGACTTGCATAATGGTCAGCTTAGTTTACACTTTTACTAGAAGTATATAAGAGAGCTCATTTATCTTGTCTTTTGCTACTATTATTTTTCTTCCTTTTAGCTATGTTAGTATGGCAAAAAAGATTATATTGCATTGTTTTATATTTTATTGGTTACTAGGAAGGTTAACTTTGTTTTTCATTCTTTGTTCTTATTTCTCCTTTCAATTATCTGTTTCTGTAGTTCACTTCTTCACTGGGATATTGTTCATGCCTTCTTTATTAGTCATGTAGAGTTGCTTTATATTTTAGTGATAGTACTCTTTCATCACATTCATTGAAAAATTGGAAATGTTCTTGGGCATTTAGATTTTGATTTTGGTAGCTGCCACCCTCCACTCTCATCTCATTCTTTGCTCACCTCTATGACCTTAGTAGTTGGGGGATTATCTCTATTCCTAGTGTTACTAGTTCACAATCAGGAATTGTAATGTTTGCTCTGTGGGGCCTCCTGCTCTGTAGTAGTATTTTAGAGCACTTTGTCTTGAGTTACATAGTCTTTCTTCTTCATGCCACTTCTTAACATTGACTCTGGAAGCAAGCCAACAAAATATATAGTTCAACCAGTGAGTCTGACTTTAGCCCTTCAGGTTTCACAGGGAACTTTCTATTTGAATTATCTTTTAACAGGAAAACTACTGGCTGCCACTGTGACAGTGATGAGTTAAACAGGTAGGAAGAGGGACTATTTTAGATATGGAAGTCAAGGAAGATCACTCTTTTAGCTGAAATGTTCCAGCTATATAATGATCCATATCTTATAAATCTCAGCATCCTCATGATTAATAAGTAGTAATTTTACATTGTAAGTAGTAATTCACATTGTTTCTTAGAATTATTATGAGGTATCATTGTCTTTAGAGGGTGTCAAAACTGGAGGAGTAATGCCCTTTTCTTGTATTTGAATGTGAAAATACTTTATAAATAGTAAGAAATCTGCCTGATCTCTTTATGGATGAAAGAATTATAGTATTTCCTTAGTGCAACAATATGTAAATGGTTGCACAGCTTTAATCCTGAATGTGGTTTTGACATGTTGGAGTTAGACTATTTTGGTTTGAATCTGTGTCAGCCACTTGCTAGATGTATTGGGTAAATGTTTTAAAATAATTGTTTCTTAGCTTTAATTTCCTAGGACTAATTTGTTAGTTGTATCTGTATGTACACAGGAAACTGAGGATAACATGGGGTATGCACACAATGCAACTAGCACACTGACACACAGTAAGTATTCAAGAAGTGCTACATTTTATTATAATGAATCTCACTATACTTCCAAATGTAAGTATTATCCTTGATGAACTCAGTTCTTTTCTAGTACTGGGATCTCGCTGCTTTTAAAAGTACAATTGACATGCTATGGCAAATTTGAAGCGATAAGAAACATTTTAAGGTCTGTTGTGACCTTGTGCTAACTTCATCATAAATATTGCATTACTCCTAATCTTGGATATTTTGATAATCTAAAATGTGTATAGGGATTAGTGAAATAATCCACAAAGAGTCATTTAGTCCTCTGGAAAGTAAATATCTGAAGAATGTATCATGTAGGATTACAATAATCTTTTGGTGAAGCATTTTGAGTTCCTTAAGGGCCTGATACTAACTAAATGTACATTAACTAATAGCAGAATTAAGTCCCTAAAATAAAACTGTGAAAATAATTAGATTGTATTTTACTTGTTTAGAATGGTATTGTTGATATCAATACATTGAAGAGTTGTCTGTATAAAAATTATGGATCAAACAAAAATGTACAGTCATATGATGAAAAAAGTAGGTGATTAAAAGTTTCCCTTTTATCCACTTTGTAGTTTTAAGTAGAGGGATATATTCTGCTTTGAAAGTATTCTTATGAAGAATCACATAAATAAAGAATTGTTTAAAAGCTCAATTTCTTACTCAATTTAACCATCATAGAACTGCATTTTATAAATATTACCAGAAAAATAGTTGAAAAGAAGCTATATATATATATATATATATATATATATATATATATATGTGTGTGTGTGTGTGTGTGTGTGTGTATATATATATATATATATATATATATATATATATATATATATATATATATATATATATATGTGTGTGTGTGTGTGTGTGTGTGTGTATATATATATACACATACTTTTTTCCTGTATTTTAGGGTAGGTCTACAGGGTATTCAGGGTCTCACTACTAGATCAGAGTCATAGTGATTCTCCTGTTTATGGCCTCTCAAGTGCTGGAATTACAGGCATGAGCCACCATTCCCAGTCTCAATTGTCATCTCAGCACGTAGCGGGGGTCGTGCTGGCATTGCAGGCCCACGGATCAAATCCCTGGCCCCTGTGCCTGCTTGTAGGTGCTTTAGTCTGCTGATCTATTTGGCTGGCCCTTGGCAATTAAAATAGAGAATCATTAAAGAATATATTTATATATTTATCTTTTTGAGACAAGGTCTCACTATGCAGTTCAGGCTGGCCTTGAAGTCACTATGTAGCCTAGGCTGGTACTGAACTCAGTGATCCACCTGCTTCAGCTTCAATGCTGCGATTAAAGTATGTGTTCTTCACAAGCACTCATGTTCTGCTTTTCTCACTATTAAACTTGGCAACATTTATCAGCTTCCCTCCCATGCTGATATAAGTTTTTCCTCTATGAATTTCACAATGAGCTTGTTTCCAAGAATCTTTGTTTGTAAAAGATGATAGTTACTCCTTTCTTTTCACTCTTACTTTGTAAAAGATGATGAAGGGAAGAATCCTTTGAATTCATTTTAGCTTTAGCTCTCTTGCCTTGTCAGGTTAAGAAGGTATTTATTATAGGTTGCTTCATTCAAGCTGATGGCACTATGTCAAAACATAATTGAATTAAAGCAGGTTTTTAAAAAATCTAATTAAATGCTGATAGATCTCTGCAGGTCTGGATGATCCAAGGGTGAATTTTACAATATTTAGGTCAGTGCTTGCTTTCCAAGTTTGGGGTAGTGGTAGGAAAGAATGTAGAAGCTTTCTGGAAGATGGAGTCCTCTGAATGGGGGAGTTGTGCTAATAATTATGCAATCATCTTCTTGGAAGATTATTAGTTCTATATATTTCTGATTTACTCTGAGAATACAGTGGGAAATTTCCTAATTATTAGTTTATTTTCAGTATATTTCAACAAGTTGCTGTTCACATTGCTCATTAAGTGGATTTATAGGGATTTTTAAAATCAAATTGGATTAAAGAAATACTAATATCAGTACAAAGAAGCAAGAAAATAATAATGCTGACAGCTTGCATATTTGTATGAACTCTTTGTTATCCACACAATGAAATAAAAATAATGTGACAAGAAGTTGAACCAAGAAATCCTGAATTATTTAAAAGACAATTTGTTGTATGTTTGTAATGAACCATTCTAAAAGTTTGCATAATACCCAAAATATAATACTATTTTAATCAGTACAACTAGCTTTTGAACCCATCAAAATAAAACTTCATTGACTAAAATTTTTACTTTGACATATTAATAGTGTAACTGAATTAGATATTACTGCAATAGATGCATTTGTCATATATATATAATACTACAGAAGGTGCATGTATAATGTATATAATCATAATACATATATTAATGTATGTAATACATATTGATATATGCAGTGCAATCTAAATATAGTACATATAATTAAATATTTATTATAGTAAAAGTCAAATTACCCTTAAAAATATTACCCCTAGCTTTGAATGTACCTATCTCATTTCTCTCACCATTTTCTGAGGCAGTTTTGGAGTTCCTCTTCTAGTGTCTTTCTGAGGTGACTGCTGCTGCTGTGTGCCATCTAACAGAGCACATTATAGTGAGTCCTTATCCACCTCATTCACCAGATCTGGCACTGATGGACTTTCGGCTTTTCCTTAACATTTAAACAACCATAAAAGGTAAATTTCTGAAATGATTCATGACACTGAGGCAGCAATGACAGTATAATTAAACCACATGAAAGATTTCAGAACTGCTTTAGAAAGTGGCATGTGTTTGAAGCAAAGGGGAATATTTTGAGTGGAATTAATGGCAGTGTTCCTTTTAGTATGATGAATTAAAAGAGTACATTCACTGAATATTTTCGTTGTACCTCATATATGAATGGTACAATAAATATATGCGATAAAATAGTGAAGACCAGAAGCCTGTGAGGTCCTGTGTTCCTGAAAGCTGCATAGGAATGTAGATATGAGCAGGGATTTTAAAGTTAAAGAGACTGAATTTAGATACATTTGTGTTTGGTGTGTGTGTATAGACAGTACAGTTGGGATAGATAATGCTGTGCTTCTATATAATCCTATGAGAGGCAAGATTTGCACTAATGGTGGTTGGACAGGATATTATGTCGGCTTCTAGTACTATAGACAACCACTAGGAAAATAACAAGGTGGAAAGTATTAATTATTGAATTTTTGATGTAATCCAGGTATAAAAAATAAGATATGCAAACAGCTACACTCTATTTAATAAGAGACATATGGTATAATAATGTCTGTAAGTATAATATCATGTATGCACCTTCTATGATACAAAAACATTATGAAAACAGTTTGTAATGTATTAATTTATCAAATCCATCTTGTCAAGGTATCTGTAAACTGTCTCATTGATATCTGTACTTCAATAAAACAAAAATTAAAAAAAAATAGTGCATTTGCCACATATTAGGTCAGTGGACTTAGATAAATGATTTGATCTCACTTCCTTTTGTTAAATGCTTATTACAAAGTTATGCTCATAATGAATAATAACTATAGGTATTATTATCCTTTAGTAAATCTTCCATAAATAAATGTGTATCTCATGCTATTACAATAAAAAGTGAAAAAAAGTGAAGTCTATTTCAAAAGAAGTCAAGTTGTTAAATTTGGTGATTGTCAGAGCTAAACTTTCTCTTTTTTTGTGTCTGTGTGTGTGCACATGCACATATATATATATATATATATATATATATATATATATATATATATATATGTCTGTGCCAATGTAATAGTCTAGGTTTTATAAGAAATAATAATTAAGGAAAATTTTCCCACTGAGATCACAGTTTCAGAAACATCTCTGAAGAGGAGAAATGCTATCATTTTATGATTTCGTTAGTATTTTGCCTATTTCCTTTAAATATAATAACTTTTTTTTAAATATAATAACTTTAGCTGTTCTATATTACTTACTTTTATTCTTTGCATGAAGAAAATTTATAGACATGCATATAAAGCTTCATACACCTATATAAGCAATGTAATAGTGCCAGTATGGCTGGATAAAGAAGTGATAAATTATATTATTACAGCAGAGGGAAATAACTTTTCAGTTGAATTAGTCATTGCTCTGGCTTATTCAATAAAATACATTATTATGTAGAGAAAAATTTTCAGAGTAGAAAGCCACATTTTAGTTTTGCTGTTCTTTTACATGTATCCTGCAGTAAGTCTCAGCTCCCTCTTTAATAAACATGCAATCATAGTATATACCTTTTGTCAATATTATTCAATCTATATTTGAACATCTGTCATGTACCAGCACTTTGCTGTTCACTAGGATATGAAAATAAGACTTGATTCAGTCCCTGTCTTACTAAAGTTGTAGTCCATCATGCTTGGAATGCCTGCCATTCTCATCTGCTAAATACATACTTCCTGTCATAACATACCAATTATTACCATACTGTCTCACATGTAAGTTTTTTTGTTTTGTTTCATTTTTTTTTTTTTTTTTTGGGTAATAAATGAAAAAACAGACACAAGGAAAAAAATGTTACAAGACTATTCTGCTAAAGTCTGTACATGGTTAGATTTCAAAATTTTTGTGTAATAATATGTATATGTACTATTTTTTAATTTTTTTCCTCATATTCTGCAAGAACCTAAAATTTGATACATCAATAATTCATAGAAAATGTCTGTTTCACGTTATGCCTAAGATGTTTGATATTTAGACAGACAAGGTAAACTGAACTGCATATATTGCAGGGTAACAATCAGCTTCTCTTCTGATGGTTAATAACCTAAGTTTGCAGATCAAAAATTGGAGAAATGGAAGGGCTTCCAGGTCGGCCAACATTTTGGCCCTAGCCTTTCAAGGAGAGTGAAGACTCAGGACATAAGAGAACCTGTACTGTAACATCATGGAACTCAGTTGTGCCCCAAATTTTCTGATCAAGATTATGGAGCCATAGAGGAATGGGGCTGATGATGTATAGTGTGTCTAAGGACAGTCACATGGAGAAAAAATCTTGTCACACACTTTCACAAAGAGCAAATTGGTCAAGCAATGGTCGTGACTCATCCACATGGATGACACTGACAAAGGATCTACAAATGAGGTACAGGGTTACAGGATGAAATCCTGAGGGGACTTGACTGGCCTTATCAGATACAAAAGTTACATTTTTTGTTATATAGGTCTTGCTTTGACTCAGTCTTAGCCATCCAGCAGAAAAGTATAAAAATGAGGTATATAAAATAAAACCGTAATAATATCTGAATGTAAATGGCTCTAGTCAACAACATCTATTGAGGTGGTCATGTGATTTATTCATAATCCTATTTGTAGGATATATTAATTTTTCAGACTGTGTGTTGAACTATCCTTATCCCTTTCAGATAAAACTAACTTGGTCATGTTAAATCGTCTTACTGTGTTGTTGAATTTTCTTTGTGAGAATCTTGTTGAGGATATTTGCATTTTCTTGTATTTCAGCTTAATATTTCAATTTGGCTTGGGACTCTCCTAGAGGATTTAATAGTGGATTTCTCTCTCTCTCTCTCTCTCTCTCTCTCCTTATTTGTTACAGGGTCTTGCAAAGCAATTTAAGACTCATAGTGATTCTCCTGCATCAGCCTACCCAGCCCTGGGATTACAGGTATGTGCCACCATGCTGGGCTTTGGAGCTGGCCCTGTTCTGGGGCCAACTCAGCATGTGGTACCAGAATTGAACTCAAGTCCTTGTGCTTGCTAGGCAAGCTCTTAGACTGCTGAGCTATCTCCTCAGCCCAATAGCAGACTTGTCTTGGTGAGTCATGGAGTCATGGAGGCATATCCCTGGGAACCCTATATGATTCTTGCCCTACTCTGCTACTGTCTTCTTGATGTACTTCCTGGCCACCATGAAAAACCATCTTCCTTTGTCATGCACTTCTGCGATTATGTTTTATCTGGCAAGCCAGAAAACCATGGACTGAATTCCCTGTTGCCATATCCAGCTTGATGGCTGCTTTTATCCAGCTTTATATTGAAAGAAGTACTAGAGGGCTGATATCTTATCAGCCCTCTAGTACTTCTTTGAGAGGAGAGAGTAAGTTCCAGAAATACCACCAATTAAGAATATAACTGTAGATTATTTTTCTAT
Source organism: Ctenomys sociabilis (assembly GCA_004027165.1). Lineage (NCBI taxonomy): Eukaryota > Metazoa > Chordata > Mammalia > Rodentia > Ctenomyidae > Ctenomys > Ctenomys sociabilis. The sequence goes on from PVKA01045192.1 coordinate 7,676, forward strand.
GTAAGAACTTGATAGAAAATATGTCTGGTGCATCACTAACCCATGAAAAGAGCAAGTGATTTATATATCATCATAAACCAAAAATTAAGCATTATTTATATTCATACTATTTCAAATAATAAATATAAATACAATATCAAAGATAGAAGGAAGGGGCTAGGGAGATGGCTCAGTAGAATAAGCACTTTCCTGGCAAGTATAAAGGTCTGAGTTCAATCCACAGTTCTGCCAAAAAAAAAAAAAAAAAATAGAAAGAAAAAACAATAAAAGTAAATAAATAATAATAAAATCATATAAAAATAATATAATGAAAGAGGAAATAGAAAGGGAAAGTCAAATGAAACAGATAGATATATGGAGGGATAGAGGAATATAAATTAAGTAGAAAAAGGAAAGGAATATAAGTGGGAAGTGAGAAAGGAGAAAGGGAGATTGATTCAGGTTGTCAATTTAGCAAACAAATTTAGATAGTCCTAATGATCAGCATTGGTATGGGAATATATGACAAAAGGATATTGTGGAGTGAAAGCAGAAGCCTAATACTGCTATTCATCTATCTATCTATCTATCTATCTATCTATCTATCTATCTATCTATCCATCCATCCTTGTCATACAAAACAAATTGTTGAACATATGATAAAAGAAAACATAAAAGATAAAAAGAGGGGGGAAATGAGGCTAGGAGCACAGTTGATTGGGTTGAATATTCCTGTGTGGATTTTCCTGTGAAAACCTGACACTGTCTTCAGCCTACCATTTTCAGGAGCCTCTAGTGTTCTCAGGGTTAGGATAGCGTATTTACATTCCTTCTGCAGTGTGTCTTAGCCCAGTATTCCTAGCTATAAGCCCATAGGAAGCTCCAACCCATCCTTTTCTCTCCAGGTTGAATTTCTGGGCACCATGTCTCAGCCTGCAAAAATCTTATATGATTTCTATGCTCCCTGTGTTGAAGAGGCGTTTATCTGAGCTAATGCATGCTGTTTCTCTTTATCCCTGGTGCCTCCCACAGTACCCAGCAGCCAGACCTCTGAGTTTCTTTTAGGCATTTCCTTCCCAGAGAAGTGGAAGCCTGTGTCAATGTTGTCCATTCCATTACTTGCCACTTCTAGCTCCAGCTCTGTCCTCTGTGATTCTGTCTGACTTGTGGTGCTCTTAGAGCCTAGTTGCAGAATATGAAAATCTAACTGCAGACCATTGCTTTCACATCACTCTGCTTCCACTATTTGGCCCTTCTTGATCCATCACAGTTCTCCACGTTTCAGTTTGGTTCATGGCTCCCATAGCACCTATGAAGTAGGATTCTTTGTCTTGTTATTATCTCTGGCTGGGCCATGCCCCATTTGTGAAACCATTCACTTGATGATTGGGCTGAAAATTATGACATCTACATCCCTGACTAATTTCCATACTTTTTTCATCTACAAAAAAAATGTAAGACAAGGGAGCTCTCTCTGTCTTTTATTTGAAGCATATATGCAAATAGTGGTGCTATTTCATTTCATACTAGAATTTAAATGTGTGGAGGAAAATTTATATTCTGACCTTATGCTGGTCTTTGGATATCCAGTGGCTGATCAATGGGAAACTATTTCTATTCCTAGGCAATATATTGACATCTTCTCCTAAAGTGTGCAAGTTATATAGTTCCTGGTATAACTTTAAACTCAGTTTTTCAGGACTTAATGGTTTTGCACAACTTTATTATGGTTCTGTTTAATGTTGCATTTGTCTAAAGTCTCTGCATATACTGTGTTGACTCAGAGAGTACCAACTGTGTTCTCATGAATTTTTCTGTGGATTCTTTTTGCTGCTTATCATAGAAAGCCTTGAGTCATAACTGTACCCTTATTGTCTTATGATTGATTCATAAGAGTATATGGAAATCTTTGGGTTTACTGAATGATGCACTCCCCTCTCCTGCCATTCAGGAAACAAGGAGAAGTAAAACACAAGTCAGAAAAATAAAAAATTTGGGAAAATATTTCAGTATCTTATAACATGGATTTTCCCTGAATCCAAAAGTTTAATCAGTCACCCAAGAAGAGATACACTGAAAAGTGTATAAATATAAATGGCGTATTTTAGGATAAGTGAGACAGGAGAAACATTTGATGACTGAGAAAAAGAACAGATTACCCTGCAGGCCAAAAGAACAAAACCGAAAGGCCTCACCACCACCATCAACAAAAAAGGTTCACCACTAGGGCTGGCCAAATAGCTCAGCAGATTAAAGTGCCTGCCAACAGGCACAGAGGCAGGGGGTTGGATCCCTGGGCCTACCATGCCAGCCCTGCCCTGGGGACATGCTGAGACAACAATTGAGACTGCCTGCCTGTAATCCTAGTTCTTGGGAGGCTATAAACTGGCCGATCACTATGAGTCCAATCTAGTAGTGAGATCCCGAACATTCTGTAGACTCTTCCCTAAAAATACAAAGCAAAACAAAACAAAAAGAAGACAACAACCAAAAATAAAACACACTGGTTTTTCCCACTCAGTTGTTTGAGGTAAAAGTAGAAAAAGGTTTCAAACCTGACTGTGTAACCATACCTTACCTCACTCTTTGCTTTAGACATAAGCAGGAGGTCTTTGAGCAGATGTACATTTGTTTTGTAATAAAAACCTAATGGAATATATGCTAATGGTTATGGTTTATATCTAAAATATCTTCCAAATGGCTCATGTGTTTGGAATGTGACTGGGTCATGGGAATGGTGAATGTGCCTTGCTGGAGTGGGTCACTGGTGGAATGAGCTAGAAGGGTGTATTCTTGTCTCATACTCTTCCCTTCTCTCCCTCCTGGCTGACATCTGGGGATGCAGTGTTTCTTTGCAGTGTCCTTCTGCCATGTCATTTCTGCCACCCATCATATTCCAGTGAGGGTACAGTTCTAGCTATAAAACAATTTGCTTTAGTGTCTTTTGGGACACTCTGTCTATGGAGAAAACTTGCTACCATACCTTATTAGATTCTAAAAGCTCCTTTCTCTTTTGTTTTTAATTCCTGTTGGTTGTGTCTGATTTTCACTTTGCATGAGTCCAAGAATAAACAGAAGAGGTGACAGAAAGGACATTTAACAAAATTATTAATTTTTACTTTAGAAATATAATTATCCTTGACCTCAGTTTTCGGTTCTTTAAAACAGGTAACAAAATGTTAATCTACTCCATTTGATTATTATGAGGATAAAACAAGTAAATAAATCTGAGTTACACTATTATTTTTCTTACTAAAAAAATCTGATAGAATGTTGAAAGACCAATCAAATTTTAAAATTATGGACTATTGTATAATTATTCAATAAAATGTTATATAGCTTTTATTTTATGTATTCAGTACAGGGTCTACAGGGTTTACAGGGTCTCAACTATATATATCAGACTCATAGTGATTCTCCTGTATTTTATATATATATATATATATATATATATATATATATATATATATATATATATATATATAAATATGACTTTATACACCTCCATTTTTATATTTTTCTGCTGGATGGCTAAGACTGAGTTAAAGCAAGACCTATATAACAAAAAATATGACTTTTCTATCAGATAAGGTCAGTCAGGTAACCTTAGGGTTTATCCTGTAACCCTGTACCACACTTTGTAGATCCCTTGTCAGTGTGTGAATTCTGCTGTTTTCAGCCTCCCAAGTGCTGGGATTATAGGTGGGTACCAGCACACCCAGTCTCAATCACCATCTCAGTGTGCCCTGGGGCGAGGCTGGCTGTGCTCTGTCTGGCCGGCCTGTTATGTAGCTTTTAAGGAGATGGCTCAGCAGACTAAGCACTTGCCTGGGAAGCTAAAGGGCCTGAGTTGAAATTCCAGTTCCAAAAAAAAAAAAAATAAATAAAAATAAAATAAATAAATAAATAAATAAATTTATGGGTTTAGATATTTTATAGCATAATGTTAAGAGAAAATATGTACAAAACAATCTGTTTAATAGCTTCAGTTTTGCTTTGGATGGAACACAAGGCAAAACAGTACTATGTTGGATAAAAGACAAGTAATTTCAGGTGCAGTTCTGAAAATTAAAAGAATGTGAAGAGTACATACGGATACACCATACCACAGCAAAATATGTGAACCAATGTTTATTTTGTTTTTATTTCTATTTATTTATTTATTTTTTATTTTATTGAAGTACAAATATCAATCAGACAGTTTTAAGACACCTTAACAAGACATATTCGATAAATTAATACATTGCAAAATGTTTTCATACTGTTTTGGTATCGTACAAGGTGCATACATGATATACTTACAGACATTATTATAGCAGATGTCTCTTATCAGTAAATTAAGAGTATAGCTGTTTACTTATCTTATTTTTTATACCTGAATTATATCAAAAATTCAATAATTATTTTCCTAGTAGATGACCATAGTACTAGAAGCCAACATAATATCCTGTCCAAACACCATCAGTGCAAATCTTGCCTCTCATAGGATTATGCAGAAGCACAGCATTATCTATCCCAACTGTACTATCTATACACCCACATCATGATTTTTTCTTACTATACCCCTTCCTTTGTCTACACCTGTCAAAGGTGGACACTCCATCGTCATTCAATTAACTTAGGTGCTTGAACTAGACACCACAGTCCAACATAGTCCAGCATTCCACAACAATAGTGAGTTATTCAAAGAAGTTGTTGACCATAGCCATTTACAGCTCAGCTTAATATTATGGCCCCGCGATGTATACTTCATTTTTATACTTTTCTGCTGGATGGTTAAGACATAGGTAGATCAACACTTATATACCAACACATGAACTTCATATTTCCTATGTGTTCAGTGAGGTCCTCTCAGGGTTTATCTTGTAGTCCTGTACATTATTCTGTAGTTCCTTTGTCTGTGTCATCCATGTGGATGAGTCACGGCCAATGCTTGACCAGTTTGCTCTCTGTGAGAGCCTGAGAGAAAGTTTTCTCTCCATGTGACTCTCCCCAGGCACACTCTAGAACTTCAGTCTCTTTCCTCTGTGGCTCCATAATCTCCTTGTTCAGAAAATTTGGAGCTCAACTGAGTTTCATGATGTTGCAGAACAGGTTCTCCTATGTCCTGAGTCTTTGCTGACCATGAAAGGCTAGGGCCAAAATGTTGGCTGGCCATGAGGCTCTTCTATTTCTCCAACTCTGATTTGTGAACTTTGGTTGTTAACCATCCAGAAGAAAAGCTGATTAGTATCCTGCAGCATATGCCATTCACTTTGCCTTATCTGACTCAATTGATTTTAGTTGTTGTTGTACGTTTCCTTTTGTATTTCTGCTTTTCACTTGTTATACTAGGGAGACTATACGATATTTACACATGTGTGTCTGGTTTATTTCATTTATGAGTATATGTTCATGTGGCATCCACTTCAGTATAAATGCTTCAAACTTATCATTCTTAATAGCTGAGTAATACTCCATTATATAGAAATACCACATCTTTTTCAGCCATTCCTCGTGTGATGGACATCTTGATTGTTTCCAAGATTTTGCTATCACACATTGAGCTGATATAACCATAGGTACACATATATTACTATGATACAATATTTTCAGATCCTTTGGGAAAATTCCCAGTAGGGGGATAGCCGGCTTGAATGGGATTTCTAGTCCTACTCTTTCGTGGAATCTCTACACTGACCTCCACAATGGTTGTACCAGTCTACATTCCCACCAGCAGTGGAGAAGTGTTCCCTTTTCCCCACAACCTCTCCAACATCTGTTGTTGGTTGATTTCCTTATGATAGCCATTCTTTTTGGAGTGATATGGTATCTCAGTGTTGTTTTTATTTGCATTTCACAAATGGCTAGCAATGTGGAGCATTTTTTCATATATTTAATTTCTTCTTTAATTTTGTTCTCTGAGAAGTGTGTATTCATCTGAGATGCCCATTTCTGAATTGGGTCTTTAAATTTGAGGGCCCTGTTATATCTTAGTTCTTTATATATTCTATATAGTAGTCCTCTGATTGCATATTAGTCAGCATTTTTTCAAAGTTTGTGGGTTATCTTTTCACTCTGTTGACAATTTTTTTTGACATGCAGAAGCTCCTTAAGAAGAGTTGATCCCAGTTGTTGATTCTTTCAAGTGCTTCCTGTGCAAATATATGTTTGTTCATGAACTGCTTACCTACCCCTATGTCTTTAAGAGTTCCACCTACTTTCTCTTCCAGGAGATTGAGTGTTTCTGTTTTAATGTTTAGATCTTTCATCCATTTTGACTTTACCTTAGTGCATGGTGATAGAGCTGGGTCAAGTTTTAGTTTTCGGCATGGAGAAAGCCATGTTTTCTAGCACCATTTGTTAAAGAGGCTATCTTTCTTCCAGGGAGCTTGGGTAGCCCCTTTGTCGAAGATAAGATGGCTGCGTGTTTTCGTAGATGTCTCTGTATCTTCTAATCTATTCCACTGATCCTCAGGTCTATTTTGTTGTCAATACCATGTTGATTTTATCACAGTGGCTTTGTAGTATAATTTCAAATCAGGAATTGTGATGCCTCCTGCCTTGTTTTTATTGGCCAAGATTGCCTTAGCTATTCTAGGTCGTTTGTGGTTCCAAATAAATTTTAGGAAGGATTTCTCTGTGTCCGGGAGGTATGTTGGTGGCAGTTTGATAGGGATTGCATTAAATCTGTACAGCAATTTTGGGAGTATGGCCATCTTCACGATGTTGGTTCTTCCTATCCAGGAGCATGGAATATCTTTCCATTTTCTGAAATCCTCTATAATCTCTTTTCTTAGGGTTTTGTACTTTTCTGTGAAAAGATCTTTGACTTCCTTGGTTAAGAGAATCCCAAGGTATTTCATTTTCCATGGTGCTATTGTAAAAGGTATTGTTTCTATAGTTTCCCTTTCAGTGTGTTTGTTATCTGTATAGAGGAATGCTATTGACTTCTGCGTATTGATTTTGTACCCTGCTATGCTACTGAATTTCCCTATCAGTTCTAGTAGTTTCTTGGTTCAATTTTTGGAGTCTTCCAGGTAAAGTATCATGTCATCTGCAAATAGTGATAATTTAACTTCTTCTTTTCCTATTCTTATTCCCTTTACTTCTCCCTCTGAATTTCCCTATCAGTTCTAGTAGTTTCTTGGTTGAATTTTTGGGGTCTTCCAAGTAAAGTATCATGTCGTCTGCAAATAGTGATAATTTAACTTCTTCTTTTCCTATTCTTATTCCCTTTACTTCTCCCTCTTTTCTAATGGCTGTTGCTAAGGATTCCAACACTATATTGAATAGGAGGGGTGATAGAGGACATCCTTGTCTTGTACCTGATTTAAGAGTAAAAGATTTCAGTTTTTCCCCATTTAGGATTATATGAGCTTTTGGGTTGTCATAGGTGGCTTTTATCAAGTTAAGATAGAGTCGATCTATTCCAATTTTCTGTAGGACCTTGAGCATGAATGAGTGTTGGACTTTGTCAAAGGCTTTCTCTGCATCAATTGAGATGATCATGTGGTTTTTAGATTTCAGTCTATTAATATAGTGTATTACATTTATGTATTTTCGAATATTGAACCATCCTTGCATCCCTGGGATGAATCCTACCTGGTCATGGTGTATGATCTTCTTGATGATTTGCTGTATTGTATTTGCCGGGATTTTGTTGAGTATTTTTGCGTCTATGTTCATGAGGGAGATTGGCCTGTAGTTCTCCTTTTTGGTTGCGTCTTTACCTGGTTTTGGAATGAGTATTATACTTGCCTCCAGAAATGATTTTGGGACGACTTTTTCCTTTTCAACTTCATGGAAGAGTTTGTGGAGTGTGGGGATTATATCTTCTATAAATTTCTTGTAGAATTCAGCTGTGAATGCATCAGGCCCTGGACTTTTCTTTGTCAGTAGGGTTTTTATTACGTTTCGAATTTCGTTGGCTGTTATCGGCTTATTGAGAGTTGTAGTATCTTCTTGATTCACTTTTGGTAATTTGTACCTTTCGAGGAATCTGTCCATTTCTTCTGTGTCTTCTATTCTGTGAGTGTAAAGATTCTCGAAGTAACTATT
>PVKA01045193.1:0-15690 GCA_004027165.1 Ctenomys sociabilis
GAAGAAAGCATTCCGATTTCGGGGAGGAGAGACATTGTGTCCCCGTAGTTTTCCTGTGTTCTCCACTCACAAATGCCCAGAGAATCGGTCTGCTCTTCTGTTTGCCCAGTTTCACTCCCACACACCATAAGCCCAGCCTGTGACTAGAAAGGTAATCCTTGAGCTGGGTAGTAGCTTGATTGCCTGTCAAGCATAAGGACCCGGGTTTGTTTCCCTTTACTGCATGCTGTGCAGCCCTGGAACTCTGGGTCCACCGGCCCAGCCATTGAAACCAGGAATGTGGTACACACTTGGAGTCCCAGCTACAGGGAGTTTGAGACAGGAGGATCACTGTGAGTCAAAGCTGCATAGTGAGACCCCATAACAAATAAATAAATACAGAATACATTAATGGGTATTCTTACCAAGAGATTTTCATTTGTATGCTGATTAGCCCCTAGAACAACGCTAAAGGAAATATGAGAGATGTTTTTTTTCTCCTGAAGGCAGAAGGAAAAGGGAAATAAATTTTGAAAAACGTTACATATATCTTCCTTGCATATTGCCAGCATACTGGAAACAAAACAAAACCAAACAAAAAAGACAAGGTTTTACAGGAGCAGATCGCCCACATATTCAGAAATGCCATGGCTGTAATAAACAAAATAGTCACAGTAATGACTTACACTTTCCTGCACCCACATATAGGTACTCAATTTGAATTAGGATGTATGGTTTCTATGTTACTGCAAACCATTTTTGTTCCATAAACATGTGACATATATATGAACATACACATCAACAGATTCACGAAAATTCTGCCTCTGTCACAGATCCTGTAAGGCTGGAAAGTTCACTCTTACCATAGTTGGGAACTTCCTCAACTTCTCATTCATTTCTTATCTCATGTCTCTGTAATGAGGAAGTTAATAAAGAGATGTTTCCGTGATATTAGACTGCAGTACAGAAATATACAGATGCATGGTCTCTGATTAAAGCAAGTGAATTCTGAGCATGAAATTGCCCGGGTATAATCCTATATTTCAAAGTACTTTTATTTTTAATATGAAACAACCATCCAGAATCATGATAATGGACACTTTAGTTGTCATTAGCAGAATATTTTTCCCTTAATCTGTAACTCAATCGAGTGCCCTAACTTGATTGATGTTTGCAAGTGATATGTTGTTGCTATATTTGCATTATTTTTGATAGTTGTATTGACTGTATTTCATGCATTCCCTTAAAAGGATTTTATTTGATGATTTACTTTCATAATATTTGTTTGTGACTGTAAGCTTTTTATTACTTCCAAATATATTTTGTATATTTAATAAAGGAGCAGTTGATTAACTGTATGCTATATTTTTAACAAGATTCACTAGGTCACTGTGAATAATTTGCATAAGCTGTATCATTTTTAAGCTGAAATATACACAAAACTTTATTTTTTATTTTATTTTGAAGAGTAGCAGAAAATTCCCTCATTTCTTTGCATCTCTGTTTTCTTTACTAGGTTTTCCAATATAGAACTGCATAAATGAGTATTTACTAATTCAAAAAGTATTTAGTGCCTCTTTCATTTATTTAGCAGTGAATACAGTTATATTTTTCAAAATTCTTCTCCATAAAAATAAAATAACAATATTTACTTATTTATTTATTTCGTTTTCTTTTCCTTAAATAATTTTATTAAGAAAGCAGTAACAGTGAGACAGTTTCAAAACAGGTTAGTGGGACTGTTACAATAATTAATACACTGCATATAGTTGTCTTTGTAGGAATTTTTCATAGTACAAGATGCAGACACAATATCTTGTCTAAACACTATTATTTCAAAACTTTCTTCTCATTAAACTAAGAGAGAGTAGCTGGATATCTATCCTAGTTCATATATATATATATATATATATATATATATATATATATATATATATACATATATATATATCACTACAAAATGGTACTTCATTTATATCCCCCTTTTCTGTTTACTTTTGTCAGAGATGTGTAATGCATTGTCATTTACATACTGCAGGTACATGAATTCAGCAAAGTAATCCAATATAGTCCGGTAATCCATAGTTGTAGTGGATTATCCACATGACTGGCAGTGTCAGAAGTTGTTGACTTGAGCATTTTAAGCCTCAGTATATCAATATGGCTTTATTTTATGCCTAATTTTTATACTTTTCTGATGGTTGTTCAAAATCCAGATAAAGCAAGATCTGTATAACAAAATATGTAACTTAATAATAAATTTGAGGAATCCTTTTAAAACCTCCATCCTGCTTTTGTTGAGTTAATGGATTACTTTGGGTTAAGTCAACATCCTTCATGCCCATAATAAAAACGATAGAAACATAAAATAGAAGCACTATTTAAAGGTATTAAATTCTATAATACATATGCACATTTAAACTGGCATTTAAATATGTACTCTTTTTAAGGAAAAAGTTATGTTATTTTAGATTTTACAATGATACATTCATATTTCTGTTTATTAAACCTACTAGATTAAGTTGTTCATGACACTCATATGCTATGTTTTATATGGATGTACCTTCTGTCTCCGGTTTCTCTCTCTGTCTCCGTCATCTCAATGGACTGAATCCAGGGATAGTTTTACTTTTTGGGACAGGGTCTTGTTAACTTGCCAACCTGATGAAACTGGGTTCAAAATTATGATTTTGCTGCTTAGTATAGCAGAGTGCTGGGAGCATAAGCCCGTGCCCTGAGGCATGGCTTTTATCTTATTTATTTAATGAATTATTTAGTTTTTTAATAATTTTATTGAGAAAAAAATTGCAATGAGACAGCTTCAAAACATTGGTTGGAGAGTTACATCATTCAATGCATTGCATATTGTTGTCTTTTCGTAGTCATTCATAGCACAGGATGCAGACATGGTATCCTGTCCAGAGGCTATTAGTACAACTTTTTCTTCTTATTGAATTAAGAGAAAGTAGCTATGTATGTATCCTAACTGTTTTATATACACAGATGCGTAATGGTCCTTCATTTATATCTCATTTTTTCTTCGTTTTTGTCACAAATGTTTATTCTATTGCCATTCAAATATTTTAGGTGCATGAAGTCAGCAAAATATTCCAATATGTAACAATATTTATTTACAATTTGTAATATGAAATCTGTGATAACAGCAGTACACATGTACATACATATGTAAATTAATAGGAAATTCCACATAGCTTATTTCTTTTATTCCTATTATATTGCATTGGTGTATGTCTATTTACCATATAATTGTACTGTTTACTTTTTTTCAAACTATCATTTTATCATTGCTCTGAATCACTTCTAAAATATTTATCTTATTTTATTTATGTTACTGTATTTATACAGTCTCTCACGGCACAGCTCAGACTTCCAGCACTCATACAGTTTTCAGCCTCCTGAGTGCTGGGATTACAGGTGTGGTCTACCACAGCCAGATATAATCATGGGCTCAGTGCTCCCTAAGAGCAGGGCCTGAGCAGCATGCGGGCCTGGGATTGAAGCTGGGCCCTGAATCTGCCAAAACAGGCACTTAGTCTTCTGGGCTATCTCACTGGCACACAAAAACATGTATTTTAAAATATTTGGTTTGGTCATAAAAAATAAGCTTCCTTTCTTTTTTTAATTATAATAGTGGCATTTTCTTCAGAACTTTGTGGATTGTTCAGTGCGAAAAATTCTCCTTGATGCTTTTATGTCCTCACTAGTACATTATGTTTTTGTGACATATTCTATGATAACTTTAAAAATTTAATTTTATTGGAATATTTTAGATATACATAATGATTACATTCATCATAGCAATTTGTACCTGTATTTGATACATTTAAAAATTATTCATTTTAATGAGAAAAAAGATAAAATAGCCATGAAACAGTTTCCAAACAGGTTAGTAGGACTGTTGGAATAATTAATACATTGCATATTGTTGTCTTCGTAGGAGTTACTCAGAGTACAAGACGCAGACATGAAATCTTGTCCAAACAATATTAGTACAAACCTTTCTTATCATTGAACTAAGAGAAAGTAGCTGTATCTCTACCCTAGCTATCTTGTATATACATATATATTTTTCCAATAAAAAACAGTCCTGTATTTGTATTTCTCCCTTTTCTGGTCTTCTGTCAGAGATGGCTGTTCCATTGCTGTTGAAGAAGCTATATTTGAAGAAGTCTTTAAAGGACTTTTTGACTCTTGTCTTTACAATTTCCCTTCCTTCCCTTCCATTCCATTTCCCTGATTTACAAAAGCTTGTTCTTCATTTTTCTTCTATTTTCTTTCTTCCTTTTCTTTCCCTTTCTCTTGCTCTCCCTCCTCACTAGTTCTTCTTCCAATCTGAAATTTTTTCCTCTTTCATAAGATCATCTTATTGTGTGTTAACTGTTCTTATGTTATATATGTCTTCAGTAAAATCTCTAAATTTAGCAATGTTATACTGGAGAGTTTGACGGTTCTCATGTAATTACACTTTAGTTTAGGTCTCACACATTTTGATAGTGGTTTTCAATTATCTAATTTTCCCCATATATTTTTTAAAATGAACAGTATTCTCTTATTAAATATCAGTGCTTGTTTTTCCAGATAAGTCCTTTTTCCTTGCTATTGTTTTGAATATTTATTTTATGGCGTCAAAAGTCCAGAATGACACAAACTGATTCTGATGATGAGAGAAATGTTGCCCTCATCCCTCTTTTATTCAAAATGTTCTAGATATACAGATACTTTGGAATATTTAAGAGAAACATATACTTACAAGAAACATATAGTAAAAAGAAAACAACCTCCAAAGGCTGAAGGTTCTGCCAGCTGAGGAGAAACTTGTGTCAGCTGTGTATTTAATCCAAAGTTCTAGACGAGCAAGGTTCCCAAGAGGCCCACAATCACAACCACAAGCTCTGTCAACACTGCGATCAAACCCTCTGGACACAGAACTGGGGAAGGCTCTCCAGGTGGGCAGTGCTCTAGGTATAATAACACACACTCTTGCTGGGAGAATTTAGTAATATGCAAGGCTGCACTGAGGAACAGGGCTGGAACCTTGTGCTTTGAATTATCTTGGATCCACCAAGGAAGCTCTCCATTGGGCTTTCATTCTCTAGCCAGAAAAAGTGAATATAATTACATATACATGAATATCATACAGAAGAAGCTCCATCCCACAATATGTAAAGGAGATCTCATCCCATCCCTTGGGAGGTTTCCTCTGGTTTTCTTATAACTCTATCTATATGAACAAGAGGCAGTATTTTCCTGGGCAATGCGCCCTTGGAAGGAGGGTGAAGTTTTACATCTGCCCTCCAACCACTTCTCATTGTGACTTGTTGATACTTTAAGTGACATCAAAGTTTATGAAGTAAAAGGATTTACATTTTTTTGTGTTTTATCTCCAATATCTTTAGTTATCAAGTACTAACTGTGTATTTTTCTGGAATGTACTGCTACGTGTACATTGTTAAATGATCAAGTCAGGCAGGTTAAAATGTCTGATACTGCTTGTCTTGTTCCATATGGATGCAAAGCATAAAAAAACAGATTTTGCTGTAATTCCATTGAAATAATAATATTGATGTTCAATATTTCATATTATTTGCCTGGTAGTATCAAACCTTTTCACCCTGTCTATATTTGAAGAAGCCTATTGTTTTTCTGCTTGAAGAAATGTGAGGATTTTTAAAATTATGAACTTTTGTAAAGTGATATCTGCAATAATTTTCTCTCTTGCTGTCTCAGTTTCAATCTTTCTATTTCTCTGTCTCTGTATTTTCATATTTCTGTGTTTCTGTCTAGGTCTGTCAGTCTGTGTGTCTCTGTCTCTGTGTCTGTCTCTGTGTCTATTTCTCTCTCTCTCTCTCTCTCTCTCTCTCTCTCTCTCTCTCTCTCTCTCTCTCTCTCTCTCCCTCCCTCTCTGGTACAAGGAATGAAAGACAGGATCTTCCTGTTGGCCACAAGATCCTGCACCACTGAGCTATGTCTCCTGCCATTGAAATAATTCTTTGTTCCAAACTTTTTGACTACTTACAGCAACCTTATGTGAATCATAAAAATATACATTGTATTTCACATACCACTTTCCATTAAGTAATTTCTAGAAGAGGATGTATTTTTTCAGTAGTGGGCATTGAAATGAGGCTTTTGTGCAGAGCTACAGCATTACCCTGATTTAATTGCTTAAATTTTGAGACAGAGACATGCTGAGCGCTAAGCTGTCCAAGCTGGTAGCCACCTGACGCTGAGCTAGGATCACAAGTGTGGGCCACCGTGACCAAATTCGATTGTGGTATTTTAGAAGTGACATGTAAACTCATTTTGACTTAACGTTTTTAACTTTTTTTTTGTGATACCAGGGATAAAACTTCAGATCTTGGCATTGCCGAACAGTTTATTATTCTGCTGAGCTATCTCCTGAGCTCCTAGATTAAGATCACATTGGAATTCTCTTTCGACTCTGTTGAGCACAGTAGCTATGTTTGTATAATATTACCTTCAATTTTTCAACTTCAGTCACATACTAATTTTCTAAGTTTTATTTTAAAAGTCAAAATCAAACAGGAATTTTTTTCAGTTTTAATTTTAGGAGTACATGCTTGCTATATATAGTGATTACACATACATTGAAACACACACATAACACTATTATTCTTTTCTCCATCTGTCTTTCTTTTTATTTTTCTAGATTCAGATTTTTGTATCTTCTAGGTCGTATTAACTTAATTATCTTATGTACTGATTAGTAAGCAGACATTGTTCCTTGTTTGTAATACTTGTTTTGCAACTGTGGTTTTGCTCCACAAAGTTTGCCCGGCCCTATGTCTTCAATTGTTTTACCTAGTTTGTCTTGTAGGAGATTGCTCTTCTTCTAATGTTGATCAAGAGATCCTTGAACAACTTTAATTATACTTTAGTACATGGTGAAAAATATTGATATAGTTTCATTTATAGCATGTATATAGTCCAATTTTTCAGCACCACTAATTTAAAAAAAGTTATCTTTTATGCAATAGAGAGATTTAATCTCTGGTAGAGACAACACAGCTGAGTGTGCCTCGCGTTGTTTTTGCATTTTCTGCTTCATTGATCAACAAGTCTTGTTTGGCCAATTTTGAGCGGTTTTTATCACTACTTTCGTAGAAGAATTTAAGTCTGGAATTGTTCTGCCTTCTGCCTTGGTATTGCTTAGAACTGCAGATGCATAACTGATGAGCAAGAGTCATAGGTGACTCAATTCCAACCTTTTCCTTCTAGTGACATATCTGCCCACAAACGTGTTTCCTGATGTGTCAGATAACGCTATTTTGCTTTTTGAAAAATATTTTTATTGAGACACAAATAGCGATGAGACAATTTTAAATCCCATTGCTATCACAGTTTTAGAAATTAATAGGTTGCATATTGTTGTCTTAGTGGTTATGAATTGTACAAGATGAAGACATGGTATCCTGTCCACAAACACTATTAGAATAAATCTCTCTATTCATTGAATTAAAAAAATGTAGCTGTATATCTATGCTAACTATTTTGAATATATAGATACAAAATGGTTGTTCATTTCCACTTTCATGTGTATCACTGTTATAACATGAAAGATGTACTGTATGTTTTTTCAGTGTAAGAGGTAAGACTTCATGCAGGCCAGTTATTCCCAGGATGGAATTAATTTACTGATTGTTTACCATTACTTAAAATATTTGTGGATATCTGCCTGCTCTACAAAAATGAAAGACCAACCTTGTGTTTCATTTTTTTATTTGTGTTTTACAGTAGGGTCTACAGGTTGTTCAGGGTCTCATTACTACTTTGGACTTGTAGTGATCCTCCAGTTTACAGCCTGCTAAGTGATGAGATTAAGGTGTGCCAACAACACCCAGTCTCAACTGCTGTCTGAGTGTGCCCGACCTGGGGCGGTGGCAGCACAGCAGTCCCGGGCATCGAATCCCTGGCCCTTGCTTGTAGGCACGTTAATATGCTGAGCTATTTAGCCGACCATTGTGTTTAATATGATAATTATGAATATTTAACAGTCTGGACTCAAAAAACAAAAAGAATCAGCTTTCTACCTTTCAATGACAATGTGGCCAATAAGTACTAATATAATAGGACAGTGAAGCAAGTGCCCTGAAATCTAAAGTTCTAGCCTTAGTCATGAAAAGTCCATCCTCAAGCTCTCATTTAACCTTGATTCAGTTCTTATTTAATGTAGGAGTCCCATTGTTGTTTTCATCTGAAACCAAGAAATCAATATTTCCAATCCCAAAGATAAGCTATTGGAATCCCACAAGTTAATTGCAATCTACCACTCCCAGTACAACCCATGGAGAAAATTAAGACGATAAAACATCTGTAGAATTCGTTGGGAGCCAGGGTTCCAAGAATTGCATGGCATAGGGTATTGAGAATCAAAACTGGGTCTTTGCACTTGCCAGGCAGCCCCTTAACCTGCTGAGTTCTCTCCCCAGCCCTGCAGTACAATTTTAACTTCCATCCTCCATACATGTTGGACTCCCCACCATTTCCTCCAAAAATGTTGTATGGTCAAAGACTCCCCTTTGTGATAGTTGGGTTAAATCAAGTGCCCTGTTGGGCCCAGACTCCTACCATTCCAGTTATCCCTCCTCTCCTTAAAGCCAAGAATTTAAAAGACCACGAGCTCTTCTCACTGGTCTACATCCATCCAAGGGCACGTACTTTTGCTTGTTTAATCAATCTCACTCTTGATAGTCCTTTAAAGTGTCTCGCTCAAGTCTTTGTGCTGGTTACCAAAAACCCGGAAAAAACTTTCCTTAATCCCCCCCCACAAAACCTCTGGATTTGCTTTGGTGAGCAGCCAGGAGTTAAAGAGCCCACATGGCCTGCTTCAGTGTTGTAACTATGTGGTTTGCATCATTGCAGGTGTAGGTTGGACAGTCACAGGCCAGTAGAGCTTCTGCTACTGGACGACTCCCGAGACAGACTAACACAGTTGGGGGCAATAGCATTACAGACCCAATAGGCTTAAAACAACTCCTACAAATCTGCCAGGTCCGGTTTATGTCTGTGCAATAAAGCAAAAATGTGATAAAAAAAATTATTGGGGAGCCAAAGGGCCTTAAGTCCAGCCGCAAACATGGCTTTGTGGGATAAAGAGACTGACCCAGGGCCTCATCCTCTTTTATTCAGTGAATGATTGGCTTCAGTAGGAATGACCCAGAATTGTGGGAAGTAGATGACTACGGTAAGCTGAGCTAGGTTTATGGCCTACATCTACTTCTGCCATATGCAGAGAGGATTTGCAGAGAAAGTCTTATGCTATTGAGATGGTATCTGATGTTTTTGGGCGTCTTGCACTCCACCTTTGTGTAGTCTTTCCAGCCCATGAAGTCATAGCCTCTGTCTCGAGGCTCAATCCAAGATGGCAGTATGGAGCAGTGGCTCTTCATCCCGTCTCAACCCAGCTCACATTAAAGAATGGCAGGTCTAGGTTACCAGAGAAACACACATGCCACCTTCAAAGACTATCAACAGCACCTGAGCTAGACCAATTTACATTGCTTAAGGCTAGTTAAAAGATAAACAGAAGTTCTAGCCAGCTCTGTACATATTAGTGCGAGGAAATAGGGTCATGCTCAGTCAAAATGGAGATAGTTGCTCTTCTTTCAAGGAGAGGTGCTCAAGTGGTCATCCACAATTTAACTCAAATCAAAGCCATCAAAAATGCCATGTTTATGCCTGAGTTTCTATAACATGAATGTGGGAGGGGAACACATACCAGTGTACTGCATTGTAATGTAACCATAAGTTTTCACCATGAAGTCCTCTGTGGTCTCTCTGCAGGCATATGCCCAACAGCTACCAGAATGTTCTAGCCTTCCTATTTGCCATAGAAGAGATCAATAAGAATCCTCATCTCTTACCCAACATGTCTCTGGGATATGAGTTCCATAATTTCCTTTACAGTCACTGGAGGATGCTGGAGAACTCTCTGGTTTTGCTCACAGGACAGAATGAGATCCCTAACTACTCATGTGGGAAAAGGAGAAAGTCTGAAGCAGTGCTAACAGGAGCATCGTGGGCAACATCTATTCAAATTGGCACCCTGCTGGAGCTCTACAAGTTTCCACAGGTGAGGATCAAAAAGTGAGATGAGGAGCCATCAAACCATGTCTATGTTCGTGACCTTATGAGACAGCTGAAAAGGGCAGAAGAAGGATTCTGGCTAAATCTTATCATCTTCAGTGTTTGATTTGAAGACATAAGTATAGAAATAGTTGGTGGTTTGTTCCCAATTTTTTGCTTACAGAAAAAACAGGAACAGAACAAAATAAAAATATCTCCTAAGAAAATATGTCTGATTAACTGTTGTCAGAAAAACATGCACAAAATGAAATAAGACTGGATGAATAACATCTCCTCCTACCCTATCCTGCTGTAACTTATTGTTCTCCAGACATAGTGTGGTTTATGTCAGCACTCTTCCTTTTATGCATTTCAATTTTCTTCCCTTTTAGGTTACTTTTGGTTCTTTTGATCCTATGCTAAGAGACAATGGACAATTTCCTTCTGTCTATCAGGTAGCCCCTAAGGACACATCCCTGGCCCTTGCTATGGTCTCCTTGATGCTTCAATTCCGATGGACCTGGGTGGGGCTGGTCATTATGGAAGGTGAGAAAGGTCATCGGTTTCTTCTAGATGTGACAGGGGAGATGGACAGGAACCAAGTCTGTGTAGCATTTATCAAAATGGTCTCAACTTTCCTCGTATCATACATGGCACTTACAAAGCCACGCACTATCCTGACCAAGGAAATAGCACAAGTAAAAGTGGTAGTCCTTTATTATGACACCGATTTTCTGAATGATGACAATTACAATCTAGGGAATTATTTAGTAACGGACAAAGTCTGGGTCACAAACTCACAATGGCATGCTGACATGACTGGGAAAAATTTCATACTTGATTCGTTCCATGGGACGTTCATTTTGTCAAACCATCATGAGAAAATTTCTGGTTTCCAAACTTTTGTCCAAGAAGTGAACCCTTCTAAATACCCAGAAGACTTATACCTCACCATGTTTTGGTTCCAGAATTTCCAGTGCTCAATTTCCAATTCTGATTGTTTGTTGAAGGACTGTACACCTAATGCTTCTATGACATGGCTGCCTGTGAATCGCTTTGACACGGCCATGACCGATGGGAGTCACAATACATACAATGCTGTGTACGCTGTGGCCCACGCTGTCCACGAGATGCTTCTTCAACAAGTACAAAAGCCACTGATGGGAAACAAAGAAAGGATGGGGTTTTCATCCTGGCAGGTTAATCATCTTTTTTGTAATGTCATTTAATGTACCTTTAAAGTTATTACATCTCTGTTTCAGCAGTGTTTAGAATATTTTATACCAAATTGTACATCATTGCATACGAAAACATTAGGAAGCATAGAAATGGTCACTTAGCAAGGAACTCTTAAGATAAAACAAATCAATATGAGAGATCATTACTTTTTTCTAAATGATGGCAGTGGCCACCTTTCTAACAAATATAGAGAATATATTTATTTAAGACAGTGTTGGATTGTGGTGTCGAGTTAAAGCACGTAAGTTAGTTGAATGTCAATGGAGTGCCCACATTTCACAGGTGTAGACCAAGGAAGGGGTGTAGAAAGAAAAATTCATGATGTGTGTGTATAGACAGTGCAGTTGGGATAGATAATGCTGTGCTTCTACATAATCCTATGAGAGGTAAGATCTGCACTGATGGTGGTTGGACAGGATATTATGTCGGCTTCTAGTACTATGGTCATCCACTAGGAAAATAATTATTGCATTTTTGATATAATTCAGGTATAAAAATCAAGATTAGTAAGCAGCTTCACTCTTAATTTATTGATGAGACATCTGCTAAAATAATATCTGTAAATATAATATCATGTATGCACCTTGTACGATACCAAAACATTATGAAAACAGTTTGCTGTGTATTAATTTATCGAATCTGTCTTGTTAAGGTGTCTTGAAACTGTCTGATTGATATTTGTACTTCAATAAAATAAAAAATAAATTAAAAAAATACAAAGAAAAAAAAGAAAATATATTTATTTAAAGATCTAAACACTTTCCATGACTTTCTAAAAGGGCAACAGAATATTTTGTCATTCTTGAATTTGAATTGATTTAAAATCTATACAAAATGAATTATCATAAGAATCTCACTTTGTGCTACCATGTCTTTTGCTAGTGACAACTTCATTTGGCTGTGGGGAACACTGAGAGACAAAATTACTAAAATATCCAATATCAGTGTTTTCTAACATCCATGGAAAGTTTACGCAATAAGTTTGAAAAAAATTTTTTTTCCTTCTGACAGTAATTGATTTTTGAGCGGAAACATGCTATTTTGTTCTACTTAAGATTTTAGATATTCTGTTTATTGAAATCCAGTGTGAAGTTTGCATTATGAAATGAAGATTAAAATAATTTGTTGAATTCTTTAAATCATTTCTGTCCTAAAACTCAAGCCCCATTCATCAGAGGTTGTTGTCTCTTTTAGCTCCACCCAATTTTGAAGAATATCCAGTTCATCAATCCTGTTGGAGACAAAGTGATTTTGGATGAGAGAAAGAAGCTGGATGTAGACTATGACATTCTCAACTTTTGGAATTTACCCGAAGGCCTTAAAATGAAGGTGAAATTTGGAACATTTACCAAAGATGCTACACATGGCCCACAGTTGTCTTTATCTGAAGATATGATTGAATGGGCCACAGGAATTACAGAGGTATGTTGGATGTACCAAAAATTCTGCTAGTGAAATGGAAACTAAGGAAATTAAAATCTCAGTGTTAGGGGTTGAAAAAGATAGCTCAGTGTAGTAAAGCAGCTTCTTATTCAGAGCACAGTGGCCGACGTTGTATCCCCAGGGTGGTGTGCCATCCCCACAGCCAGAGCCTGCTGAGAAAGTGATTGAGGTTATGTGTGGTGGTGCTTGTTAGTTTGAAAACAGGAGAATCATTAGGAGTCCTATATGCATAGTGAAATGCCGTAGACTCTGCACTAAATAAAAAAAATCAATTTTAAATTTTTTACAATTTCTAATTGCTGATTTCCAATGAAGTGGAAAGGAAAACATTTATATTTTATAAATATTTATAAATTTCATATTGATAAAAATGGAAGTTACACACATAGATAGATAACGTTATTCATTTATTGTACAAATTGTTCTTCTCTAAAGTTGTAAAGGAGTGGTACATTTCTCAGAACTGATTAATGTTTATTTTTCTTCAGACTGCAAAGTCTGTATGCAGTGAGAGCTGTCATCCTGGATTTAGGAAAATCTCTCAGGAGGGAAAACCTGCTTGCTGTTTTGATTGCACCGCTTGCCCAGAGAATGAGATCACCAATGACACTGGTAGGATCATGGTTTTGGGACACCATCTCCATGTTCATTTTGTATTCATCCCATTCCTCCAGAAAAGTAAATGAAAAAAATCTTGCAGAGGTCACTGATGACCTGTGAGGTGGAATGTGATTACTTGAAGTCAGTAGGATTATCCCTTTACAGACACGTTCTCATCCTTTGCACTGCATATTCTCAAAGATTCTCTGTTTCTCTCCTTTATATTTTCTTTTCTGTTTGAAAGTTTTGAGGATTGACCCAAGAGGTTCCTTTACCCAAGCTGAATTTCATGACTTCTTTCTATTTTGAGAGAAATCTTGCTAATTCCCGTAAGCCTGTTTCACATGAGTATTTGGGATAAAAGCAAAAGAAAGTTCTCCCTAGTTATTTTAGATTGCTTTCTTAAAGGTACTGAAAATATGATTTCACCATAACAAGTTCTTTCTCCCACCTCATAGTCTCTTGAGTTTCATCTTCCCCATAAATCATCACCCATAGCATCATTAAACAGCAACTATTCACATCCTTTGGATCCTTATTTTCATTACCTTGGCGATGGAAATGCAGCTTATCCTTGTTTTACAGGAACAATCACTGATCTTCACAAAACGTGAGTTCTCAGACAGATTATGTTGGCCTTGAGACAGAAGCATGTCTTTAGTGTGCAGGATGCCCAAAGTATCCTTTGATATCAGTTACCAAGGTGTTATCAGTACTGTTCATATGCTTCATATTAGTAGGTGAAATAATGTACGTCATGTGGCATACTTTGGGCCTCCGAGCTGTAGGATGATGTGCGTACACTCAAAGGATATAATGAGCGATGGCATGCATAATTTTTCAGAGTATTTGAGATATTTTCACAGAGAGAGTTGCATTGGTGTCTGTTCTGGCTTTTATCAAAATGTTCAGGTGTCCAGAACACCATGGGAGTGTATGGGTGCTATGATCATCAGTGAGTTAAAGAGTGATGACTCCATAGCTGAACTTAGTATTAGAAAAGAGGTGGTTCTCAGTGTGTGGGGCCCCGAGGAGCACTTCTCCATTCCACTCTCTCTCTAGTGCCATTTGCTCTCATGGGATGAACAGCTGTCCTTGTCCTGATCCTTTTGTCATGCCATTTCTGCTTTTAATTCACTGACTATAGACCCAAATCTGAGCCATAATGCAATTCGCAGGGCAAACTTCTGAGATCCACCTTCTTTCCCTCTCCTACATAGAAGCTTTTTCCCCCCTAATCAGTAGAGTCTGATCTTAAAAAAATGACATTATCTTTTATGTTCATGTTGAATTTTTGTTGCATGGATGAGAACTTGATTTACACTGTCTTATACCAAAGAGAAGTAGGATGGCATAATTTCTTACTTAGGATTAGTAAGAGTGTCCAAAATGCTCAGTTCTCTACTGCATATTCAAAATTTTTAAGTAAAATCTGAAACCTACTTAGTATGGTATCATGTTTGCTTTGAAGTACACTACTAGTGATGATGTACATAATGGTGAATCAGTATATGTATTCTTAATTGAATTGAAGGTTATGTCGCATTAGATAAATTTTTATGTGGACATTCCACGAACCATGTGTTCAGAAATATCAGTTATATTTCTAGTTCACTAATAGTAATAGTTAACAATTTGTTTCTAATATACTACTTTGAAACGGAAACTCCAATGCATCTGTACTTGAATACATAACTGATGAATTTTTAATTGAAGCAAAATTAACTGTTTATTGGTGAAAATTCCATGTTTTATATACTTGTGCTCCTGTGAATATTCAATTGTTGAAATGCTGTAGTTGTAATATGTTCACTGAGCATTTTGGCCACTCTTAGTAATCCTAAGCAAGAAGTTATGCCATCCTACCTCACTTATAACATTTGAAATATGTTAATGAAATTGAAAAAGAAAAGCAAGTCCAACCAAGAAAATGCAGGATGGGATCAACATAACATAACTGCATAAATACTAAAACACAATTCTCTGATTTTTTTTTTCCAGAACTGGGGATTGAACTCAGGCCCTTGTGCTTGCCAGGGAAGCACTGATTCCACTGAGCCATCTCCCCGGCTCTAAAATACTTTTTTTTTTTTTTTTTTTTTTTTTTTTGCGGAACCAGGGATTGAACTCAGGCCTTGCGCTTGCCAGGGAAATGCTTATTGCACTGAGCCATCTCCCCATACTAAGCTGAGCTGTAAATGGATATGGTCGACAATTTCTTTGAATAACTCCCTATCGTTGTAGAATGCTGGACTGTGTTGGATTGTGGTGTCGAGTTCAAGCACCTAAGGTAGTTGAATGTCAATGGAGTGCTCATTTTTG
>PVKA01045194.1:0-10027 GCA_004027165.1 Ctenomys sociabilis
GGGGGAGGGAGGAGGGAGGGAGGGAGGGAAGGAAGGAAGGAAGGAAGGTTGGTCCTTGGATTGTAGAACAGGAATAAGACATCCCAGATTCAACTGCCAGTACCATTAGAAACATCCCTATGGAGGACCAGATGAACTTATTTCTATCCTATTTATTTCTATATAATATCCCAAGCTTTGCTAATATCTTACTCATGTCGTACAGTGGAAGTAGTTGCAATCTTTCAAAGCACATGACCATGGAATGGACGTGAGCCCTTCAAGGGCTGCCTTTATCTTTCCTTTGGAGAGTTTTGAACACTGCGGTTCCTGTCCCTCGTGGTCCAGATTAGACTCTCAGGTCTAGGGAGGGGAGTTACAAGCAACTGTAAGGATAACAGTTTTATTGCAGTGGTTATAAAAAAAATTCCTTTTTTTTCCATGGAACCAAGAGTTGAACTCGTGCCCTTGCACTTGCCAGGCAAACGCTTATTCTACTGAGCTATCTCCCTGGCCCCTATAAAAGTTTCCATGTCAGTGATTATAACACATTTGACTAGAAAGGTTTCCATTTATATCTCCAGAGTTAGAAGGTCATATAGCATGTTTTGGTAGGAGGGATTTGCCAAAATTTTTTGGCAAGATATCACATGTGGCATGTTAGTCCACAGTTTTATAAACAAAATGACCACCCAAAGCAGAGCAGTAAATATTTTATAAGCACCTATTTACATTTTTTTATATTAATTTTATCAAGCAAGTAGCAATGAGACCATCTCAAAACAGGTGAGGAGGGCAGTTACAATAATTAATACATTGCATATTGTTGTCTTTGTAGTAGTTATTCATAGTACAAGACGCAGACATAATACCTTGTCTAAACACAATTAGTTCAAAACAAGCATGTATTTATAGACAGCCATTGTTCCCCGGCTTTCAATGCACAAAAGACACACTCTTAAAATGTACCTTCTCACCAGGTGGACGTTTTGTCTGTCCTCCTAAACACAGCGAGAGTTCCTGAACAGCTGACTTCTAGAAGGCACCAACTCCTTTGAGAAGCTGTGCTGTGTAATTGCATCCAACCATCATACGTATTAATTTTTAATCGGTAGAATATGATTAAAATGACTTGCCATTTGAAAATGGGATTGTTTCCAAAGACCAAGTGCCTGATTCCAATTGAAACCATTCCTAGAAATGATGAGAGTGTTGAGCTTGCAGGCGAAGAAAATCGCATTACCCGGAATCATCTAGAAAGCGAGAGTTTTGATTTTTTTTTTTTTTTTTTTTTTTTTGAGTAACTGAATTTAACACACAAGCATCCGGGGATTCTAATCCATGCCTCCCTCTCCATTGATGTTCCTGTTCTTGGAAACAGAATGTCTTCTAGTCCCCCTGAAATTGCACACACTGTATCTTACACAAGAGGGTCTATTTCATGCTTGAAAGAAATTTTAAAAGAGGTCATTTCAGAATTTCGGTGGATAGCTCAATTCTAGCTAGATTTAGTCGTTTACCAGGGCTTCTCCATGTCATTCAGAATCTATGATGGGCTTCTCTCCATGGGCAATTCTGTAAAAGCAGCATTTTGCCTGACACAGAATAAATCTACGAGGGACAACACCGTGGAAAAAACCAGCAGAGACAATTCAGGGGCAATTTGTAAAGCTGCACAGCTGGAGTGGTTGAGTGTGCAGTGCCCTGGTTAGAGAGATTCTAAATCTAGAAATAGGGCTCTAATTGGAAGTTATTCATTTTTTGGCCTATCACTCTGAGCTTTTTTAAACTTTGATGCATCATTGTAGGCTCCTTAATGTAACTGTCATGCATGAATTTTTTGAGCACTCCCTGGAAGGATTTATGTGTGCGGTATGGCTCTGGTGTTCTAGGTTAGGGTTTCTGCCAATCACACCATTGCTATCTGCAGTTCCTTGCCGACTTGTTCCTTCTCACTTTGTCCTGAATTTGCCTCTTGCAAGATGGAACGGAAACACCGTAGTCATGGTAAACTGGGATTTGGCAAACAAGTCTGTGTTCATCCCACTCATAACTTTTATGAGTTGTATACACTTCAATCACCTCCTCCTGTCAGCTTTGGTCTTCACTGATGGATTCGCACTAATTCTTTAAGGCTGCCTGCCTACATCCTCAGCTCTGGACTTTTCATCATTCCAACTGCCCTCCTCTCAGCCTTTATTCTGCTGCGTTTTGGCTTTATTGAAATGCAGGCACTTGAGGAGATGGATGAAATGCAATATCATTATTGAAATTTTTAAACTATATCTGTGTTTGTTTTGCATACATGCATGCATATGTGTGTGTGTGTGTGTGTGTGTACTTGTGCCCCATAAACCTTATGAGAGATTTTTTTTCAGCACATTCCATATTGTCCCAGTGTTACTAACCTCTGTTATCTGTCACTGCTCAAAAAAAATGATGATCCCTTATGACTCCTTAGAACAAAATGTCTGATGTGAATTTACTATGAATCAAGGACAGAAAGAAAAGCAAACAGAGGAATCTGATGTTTCCACAAATACTTATATATTACAGAGACTAGATATGAAACCGTACCTGTGTAGTTTGGGAACTCCATGGTGGTATCCTCAAAGTGTTCTGCATAGAAGCAGCATATTTTTCAGTGTGAAGGGTCCGCAGGTAGCTGAAGTTTCCTACATGGTTCCTGTTGATTCAAGAATGTTCTGAAAGCTAGAAATGACCAACCTGCTTCAGTAGGTCAGAGTACACTGTATCCAATAATGAGTAGTAATTCTGGCCTGGAACAAAGTTGTGTTGCTTCTTTTCTTTTCATACTTGGGAATGAACTCAGGTCCTCTGCACTGAGCTACATCCCCAGTCCTTTAAAAAAAAAATGTGATTTTTTAAAACAGGGTCTCACTAAATAATTAAGTTGGCCAGGTGGGCTTGAACTTGGCATCTGGCATTACAGGTGTGCACCACCGCACCTGGCTAAAAGTAGGCTCCCTGCTATCAATCCAACATCAATATACGCAGTTAGCCAAGTGGAGAGGAGTTTTCTGCTTCAAGCCATCTTTCAGGGATCCAACTGTCACGCATGTCATCCAAGCTTTTGGGGGGAGTAATCTTTTCTGTCCTTGGCAATAGAAGGGGAAAAAGGCAGAGGAGAAGTTCATAGGTATGGAGGATGTCTGAGACTTGAAAGAAACACCTATCACTATTGGTCATTAGCCATCAGATGGAATAGCAGCAAGCTGTGACATATACCCTTCAGTTGTATGCCAGCAAAGTAAAGGATGGCCATCTGATGCATAAGTAGCAGTCTTCACAATGTCGTCATTGTTCATTCAACTTTAGATTTCTCAGCGCGGAGTCTGTGCTTCAACTCCAAAGAGAGATCTAATTTTGGAAGGTCAGGGAAAAACCAAGAGTGGTACTCGAACAAGCCAAAGATGGTACCAGCAGACGCACACTAATGTGTAAAAAGGAAGGGTGTCTCTTACTTATGCCAAACACTGGAAGAAAATGAGGCTGTAATTTGAGCAGTTGGAGAGGGAACTCAGAAGTTTGGGGGGAGGAGGCATCTTGCCATGCAAAGCTGTGTGAGAGCCGTAGACAAAGTACTGCTCCACAGCAATAGCTTGGGCATTTCTGTGGCTTTCTGGGGGAAGAAAGATGTGTAATATGCTGCATATTCTAATGAGGGTCAATGGCTGAGGGGATTCATAGCTATGTTGGACTTATAGGCTTTTACTCTTTTGAACTCATTGCAAGTTACGTGGTCCCTGAATGTTACAGAAACACACCTCCTAGGTGTAAAATCCCCAAGTGCTCTGGACTGTAATCCTTTGGAATCAAATGCAGAATGTTCGTTTGGTTTCTCTGTGCAGAAAGATCTCAATGTACATATGCTTAATTATTTTAGTTTGTAATTCTTCCTAATTTCTTTTTTTGTATTTTATGTATTTGGTACAGGGTCTGTTATGGTTTGTGTCTAGTTGTCCCCCCAAAGCCTCATGTAAGTTATGGAGAAGACATGGTTGGAGGAGCAATGGGTGGCTTGAAGGGTGGAGTCAGAGGACCAGGGTGGGGCCTGAGAGGTGGGGCCAGAGAGGTGCAAACCATTAAACTGGCTCGCCTGTGTTTTCTCAGAGATATGGAGAAGGTCATCCTGGACACTGCAGTGCCCCAGCCTCTCCTCCAGTGCCTTTAAACCTCCAGTAACTGTGAGCCAAGTAAACCTCTCCTTCCCTCATTTTGAGAGTGGGTGTTTGTCCCACACAGAAGAGTATAATAATTAATACCAGATCTATGCATCTTGGAGTGATGGCGATCCTAGTGTCTCAGATTCCCCAAAATTGGGATGACAGGTGTGCACCACCATGCCTGATTTTGGCGACTGTCTCGGTGTGCCTGGGGCAAGGCCTGCACAGCATGTGGTATTGGCCATCAAACCCGTGTCCTTGTGCTTGACTAGGCAGGAGCTTAGACCAATGTGCTATCTCCGCAGCCCTCCTTCCTAATTTCTGACTCTGGTTGCACAGTTAAACGTTGATCTCTCATTGGCTTCTCAGGACTTTCTTTCAGCACAATCTCAAATAGTAAGAAAAAGAAAGGGATGCTGTAATCTCAAATATATTGCTGAGATTCTGTCGAAATCTTAACAACACATACAATGAAATAAATATTAATACCGATGATTGATGGAAACAATACTAAAGGTGAAATGTTTTGCTTAAATCTAAAGTGTTCTGCTTAATCTTTACTTGTTTGGAAAGTGTGTGGATCACAAGTGCTATGCTCCTCAGTGGACCCATCAAGGACAAGTTCCCAGCTGGTAGTGCTGTAGGAGGCAGGGCCTAGTAGGAGGTGGGCACTGGGGTGTGACCTGGAAGGGTGAATTCTTATCCCCAGCTCTTCCCTTCTCTCTCTGCTTCCCACTCACCATGATGTAAGAGTCCTTCCTCCTCCACACCCATCTACCATGATGCTCTTGAATTGGAGCAGCCAACCATGGACTGTACCCTGTGCAACGATGAGCCTCATTCAACCTCTTCTCCAAGCAGTGTGTGTCCATGCATTGTGTTGCATCGACGACAAAGTGACTAAGGTAGTGGATGAGTCTACAGCATAATATGCGGTAGGAGGTAGGGTCTGATTGGAGGTGGGCACTGAAGTATGGCCTAGGAGGGTGAGTTTTTGTCACCATCTTCTCCCTTCTCTCTCTGCTTCCCCACCGCTACAGTGTGGGTGTCTTTCTCCCTCCACGCCTGTCTGCTGTTGTACTCCTGCCTTGAAGCAGCGAACCATGAAAAGACATCAGGAGACAACATAAGCTTTTCCCACTTTTGAGTTGTGAGTGTTGGATATGTTGTCTCAGCAATGAGAACGTGGGTAAGAAATTCACTTAAAATCTTAAGAATGTGTAGGATGTAGGACATAACTATTGTATCTTATTTTACGTAAAATAAAACTATGGGTGAGAATTTAGACAACTTTGCCTATGCCACTCTCAGAAAAGGAAGAAATCCCAAACCCAAGCTATGCAAATGAAAATAGTTCCAGTATATTTCAGAAGTGGAAAACACTGCCTGTGTATCTGTACCATATCAGAATGAGGCTTTCTCCTACGATGCCTGCATGGGTCATTGCTAACCCTCAGGATGAGCCCAACTCTCAACAGCTCTATCTTCAGCCTGTCTCTTATACCATCTGTTGGCATCCATTAGCCAATGTGTTCATCAGTTGCTCTTGCTTACTTTACCGATGACCATCCTCATGATGGTAATCCTCTTTTTGCCATTTTAATACCTGTGAAAAGCAACTCACCAATTAACCCTGAACTCACTTCCTACTCTCTGACATGTTTTTCTTAGAGGATCTCAGCCCCTACTCATCTTGACATCCTGTGTACCTCGAAAGCCATCAATATCACATGTCACATAGAATTGAAGATGCTAATTTTCCTGAATAGATATTCAGCCTCTCATGGCAAAGGGCCACACTTACTATGGATAGTTAGTCTCTAAGTATGGTAGATGCAAAGTCAGTATTTCATGTCCTTGGGTAATGATACAGTTTTGAAGCTGAGGGTCCACCAAAGGTCCATGTATGAAGTTTTAGTACTCAGGGTGGTACTAAAAGAGGGTGCTGTGGACCATCAAAAGGCGTAGCTCCATGTATGAAGTTTTAGTACTCAGGGTGGTACTAAAAGAGGCTGCTATGGACCATCAAAAGGCATAGCTCCATGTATGAAGTTTTAGTACTCAGGGTGGTACTAAAAGAGGGTGCTGTGCTGTGGACCATCAAAAGGCGTAGCTCAGTGGATGCCCTCAGATCATCGGGGTGTGGGCTTGGATGGCTGCATAGGACCTAACCATCCTCTCTTTCTGTATTCCAACACACATGTCAGCTATGTGTGTGTGTGTGTGTGTGTATATATATATATATATATATATATATATATATATATATATATATATATATATATATATATGCTATGATGTTGCAATATCTGCTACTCTCACTAGGGGCCAAATCAATGCATCTAACTGGTCTTAGAATTTGAACTTTAAACTCCATATAACTTGTCTTTCTATAAAGTTATCTGCCTCTGTTATTTCATTATAGTAGCACTGTACTATACCAGCATGAGGCTTCTCCTGCGATGCATTGGTCATTGCTAACCCTCAGGATAAGCCTGACTCTCAACAGCTCTATCTTCAGCCTGTCTCTTATACCATCTGTTGGCATCGATTAGCCAATGAGTTCATGAGTTGCTCTTGCTTACTGTACTGTATCACAAAGCTGACTAATGCAGTTAATAAAGAATTTGTTTATTATCAGTATGTTGCAGACTTACCTATTTTTTTCTTTTGAGCCATGTTGTAAGGGTAGAGTGCTCCTACAACATGGCTTATTATCTTTGAAACAGTTTCTATACTGGCATGTCTAAAGAATAATTCTCAAGTTTTTCTGACTTTTTGTAACCTGGATTCAAATCAAAATTACCAGTGGGGAATTTTTGACTCATTCACTTGACCCTAATACACAAAGTGAGAACATAGGTGACTGGGGATGTAGCCCACTATCAGCTCCTGCCTGGCAAACACAAGGTCCTGGGTTGAATCCCAGCAGGAAAAAAAAAAAAAAAAAAAAAAAAAACAGTGACAGCATAATCCCATGTTTGAAACTAACAGTTGTGTTTACCTGTTATTTTCAGTGAGCACCTATAAATTTATTTATTTTTATTTTATTTTGTTTATTTTTTGTATTTTAGAGAAGGGTCTATACGGTGTTCAGGGTTTCACTACTAGATCCAGCTTGTAGTGATCCACCTGTGTACAGCCTCCAT
The DNA here is from genome assembly GCA_004027165.1 of Ctenomys sociabilis. Taxonomy (NCBI): domain Eukaryota; kingdom Metazoa; phylum Chordata; class Mammalia; order Rodentia; family Ctenomyidae; genus Ctenomys; species Ctenomys sociabilis. The sequence goes on from PVKA01045194.1 coordinate 7,316, forward strand.
GAGCTGGGATTACAGACGTGTGCAACCATGCCCAGTCTCAATTGCCATTTCATGTGCCCCAGGGGCGGGGATAGCATGGCAGCCCGGGAATCAAACCCATGGCCCCTGTTCCTGCTTTCAGGTGCTTAAATCCACTGAGCTATTTGGCAGGCCCAGCACCTGTAAATTTCTAACACAGGAGGGTCTTGGAGAAATGATAAAAAATATAGGTTTAAAACGTGTATCCAACAACTCAACCTTATATTAGCGATCTAACATAATTCTCCAGGTCACTAATATTGGATTTTCTGCTAGTTTTTTATATTCTCACATGATTATTTTTTTACTCAATTGCTCAAATTTTCCTTCCTTTCCTGTCCTTGGTTATATACAAGTTATACCAAAGAAACTTTACGTGGATACTTAATTCTAAAATAACATCATCTCATGAGTGTCACTCTCCAGTGAGAAATTCTAGGATCCTTTAATTTTGTTTTACAAAACTGAAATGATTTAATTTGCTTCTGATGATGGTTGCTGCAATTTATTAATTACAATTTAGTTTGTATTTTATATTACATTATATGCTATCATGCATGGTATAAACGTCAGAGTGCATTTCTTTTTTAAGGTTTTGTCCTGACCCCTGTGTGATTATTATAATAATGTCAAGTTTTCATACCTGGCCCACTCATAGCTTCCCTAATCTACCCCTAACTGATATTTTGCCATACACGGTGTTACTATGGATTAAGGAGGTTCTTTTATCTGTTCATGGAAATTCTCAAATATTTGAAGCAATTATGGCTATGTGGTACATCTTCAAAGACCTAACATGGGAAGTTATTTTTTTTTTCTCACCTGGTTATAGAATCTGTGAATTCCTGTGCTACACATTGTAATCTCCATTTTTTCCTCACACCTTATAGTTTGAATAACTCTAGAATTAATCTGTGACTTTCCTTGGGATACTCTAACTTCTTGAGGATGGAAGGGGCTGGCTCTTGATATTCGTTGGGCGTGAGCTGTTTTTCATTAACTCAAAGCACTCCCCTGATGTCACAATGACTATTTTTGCAGTATGATGCGTAGTTTAAATGAATCACTGTATCTAATTTCATCTCGCTTTCTACTAGAGTCTACGGAAATAACTAGATTTCGGCACTGAAGAAAGAAAGAGTTGGACTCATCCCTGACGTTTCCCTTAAGCATCTATCATGTTTCCAGAGATTTACCATCCTCCTACCTATTGAAATTGTCTTAGAAAGACATACTAACATAATAATAGTTCAAGGGAGTCCTAGCAAACATTTGTCATATGTCTGTCTTTGGACTCCAAGACAAAATACTGGCTCAGTCAGTAGTGTCATATTGTGGGGTACAGCGATGCTGAAATTCAGCTTTATGCACTCTAGAGTTCAAATACTGGTAGAATGTTACTGGTTGTAAGCTGTATGCTCATTGATAGATGATGGGTTATAGAAAATGTGGTGTTTATACACAATAGTATAATACCCTGCCATGAGGAAGTATAACCTGCACCATTTGTTGGAGAATGATATACTGTGAGGCTATAAACTTGAGAGAAATAAACCAGATATTGACTATCGCTTCTCTGACACACTCTCTCAGTTACTTTTCTCTCATTGCTGAGATAGAATACCTGACACCCAAAATTAAGGAAGCTCACAGTTTGAAGAGGTTTCAGCTCACACCCGTCAAGCTCCAAGGCAGAGCAGCCCATGGCAGGGGGTAGCAGTTCATGGTGGCAGAAAAGAGCAAGAAGAAATGGGAGGAGTAGCGGCATTGATTGTGACAGACCAAGCCTGTCTCCCTTACCCTGCATTTAGGCTATCTGCCCCAGGCCAGGTAGCGCCCTCACACCCGTAATCCCAGCAGCACTCACCCCCATAATCTGAACAACACTTGCACCTATAATCCCAGCAGCACTCACACCCATAATCCTAGCCTTGGATTATGAACTAATCACAGTCTGTGGAAGCCCTCCCCAATGACTGCATGAGGCTTTGAGGGAGACAGCGAAACACAAATCCTAACACACATGAAACACAACATGTAAATTAAAAAGAAAAATGAAAGATAGGTGATTCTTCTCAAAGGGGAACAGGATGGAGTTGAAGAGAAGAGGATAAACAAAGGAGGGTGTGTTACACACATGCACCAAATCCTCATGAAAGGGTGAGTGTTGTGCACTGCAGAGACCAGGAAGAACTAAAAGAGAAGGAATCACTTTAAAATATCTTTAAGCAAAGTGTTCGTTGTCAGTTTTAGATGTTGACCCACACTTTGGGAGGCTGCTGCCAGAGGATCACAAGTTTGAGTCCAGCCTGGGAAACGTAGAAATGCAGTGGGACTGTAATGCAGAAACAGTGGTGCATGATTAAAATTTCTTTAAAAAAAAATATGACATGAGAAGGATCTCCAAATACTCCCTTTCAGAATACTCCACTTTTCTTCGAACACACTGGTCCCATCTTTCTTTAAAAAAAAAATAATAATAAAGCCGGGCGTGGTGGCGCATGCCTGTAATCCCAGCACTGGGGAGGCTGAGGCAGGAGGATTGTTGTGAGTTTGAGGCCAGCCTGAGCTACAAAGTGAGCTTAAGGCCAGCTTGAATTGCATAGTGAGACCCTGTCTCAAAAAGACAAAAAATAAAAATAAAAATAAAAATAAATAAAATAAATAAAAAACTGGGAATAAAGTATATATTTA
>PVKA01045195.1:0-15682 GCA_004027165.1 Ctenomys sociabilis
ACCTTGGCAGTGGGTTCTTAGGCCACTGCTCCTTTCCGACCTTGTCTCCACCCCTACTTCAGCCCTGGATGGGTTGGGTTAACACTGCTTCCTCCCTTTTGATATTACGACCAGGAGTGTTGATGGCTCCCAATGCTTCATCAGTCTGTGTTAATTTATGCCCACACCAAATGACTTCATTAATTTCTTCTCCAATGCCTTTGTTTTTTAAAATTTATTTATTTATTACAGTGTCTCGCTACACATCACGGATTCTTTTTTTGCGGGGGGGTGGGGGGGTCAGCTCAGCCCACCCTGGGGGGAGGGGCTGGCATGGCATGTGGTGCTGGGGATCGAACCGCGGTCCCTGAGAGGCGCTTTAGACCGCTGAGCTATCTTGCCAGCCCTCTCCAATGCCTTTGAGGGAGTGTGCTTTCTCCTTTTTGTTGATCCTACTCAAATAAAATAATGGCACATTTATATTTGTGTTATAAACAATTCTAGAATGCATTTATTTTTATCACATCTCAATTATGTTTGCAAGTTCTAAACTTCTCAGTTGTGATCTTTTTTAAAAACTAGAGATAGTATCAGGAGCACCAAAAACATACAGAAATTGTAAATGCAAATTAAACCATAACCAGGCTTCTGGGCAATTTATAAATTTAGTTTGAAGTTACCAAATTGCATAAGATACATGCTAAAATTATGGATCAACATTTCGTGCAGTCCTTTTCTGTAAGTAAAAATTTAGTTTATTTCTGTAGGCAATTGGTAATTTCTTTTTTAAAAAATTCTCTTTGGCTGTGTATATCAAATGAAATGATACATGCATATGCTTACCAGAGAAAAGACTTAGAACTCAAGCATGTTACATGAAATTTACAAAGAAATTGGTTCTTTCTGTAAGAAAATGAATGTTCCCTTTCTAATATAGATATAGAGCCACAAGACAGTCATAAAACTACAACTTACATACATAGCTAGAGAGTAATCTCTTCTAAATATTGTCTTCTAAATGCATTTTCTCCAGTCATGTGACATTTAACAACATTATGCCAAATGGAAGTAAAAATGCTGATTTATTTTATCCATAAGTGGTGCATATTGGTTCCCTAGGTAAAAATCTTTGGTTGAGTAAAAATAGATACAAAATTTTCTTGCTCATTTGTGAGGCTTATCTAGTGAACTAGAGCCATTTCTATTTTCTCTCTGGGATACAGGCCAGAGAATTTCACTAGAAAAGAATCATTTTAATTGCTAATTCTCTCCTAATTGTTTTCCATGTGTATTATGAATCTACCCCATTTCAGTGTCATGCAGTGGTTAATAATGTTAGAGACAGTTTCAGTATGAACAAGTTAGTACAGTTTTATAGCAATGGATAATCTATAACATAATTTTTTTCTAGCTCCTCCTACATTTAGACTTCTTATGTATTGTCTCCATTATTATTTCCCTATGTTCTTGGTTGGCTTCTGTTAAATTCCATAAGCATCTACAGTGCAGAAAATGATATGCTTAACTTTAGTACTTGAAAATGACAACCTTAAGAGCTCATATCAGACACACACACACACACACACACACACAGAACATAAAATAATTTCCTTTCAAGATTATAGTTTTAAAATCAAATGCTATTATTTTTATTAGTTTATTTTATTTATTTATTTATTTTTTTGTCTTTTTGAGACAGGGTCTCACTGTGCAGTTCAGGCTGGCCTTAAGCTCACTTTGTAGCTCAGGCTGGTCTCGAACTCACAACAATCCTCCTGCCTCAGCCTCCCGAGTGCTGGGATTACAGGCATGCGCCTACTTCAAATCCTAACCTGGTTTCTGATTTGTTTTTGGTTTTGTTTTTTGAGACAGAATTCCACTCTGTAGTTCAGGCTGGTTTTGAACTTACTATGTAGCTCAGGCTGGCCTTGAATTCACAGCAGTCTTCCTGCCTCAGGCTCCCCTAGTGCTGGAATTATACATGTATGATGCCATACCTGGCTAGGATTTTTTTAATTTTAGGATGAAGTCTCCCTAGAACACAATTTTATATCTATCTTTAAACTTAGGCAAGAATTTGAAAAACAATACCTGAGAAAGTTTCTGGAACTGTGTGTCAGAATTACATTGTAATGCTAACAGTAGAATTGAACACTTGGCATTTTCATTTCCTTCTTACATGTTTATGTCAAGGGTAGAACTCCAAAGGGAATTTTCAAGTACTGATTTATTTATTCATTTATTTTAGCATTGAGTGAGCTAATGAGGATATAAAAATTTTAAAAGAGAATGTTGGGTGATTTTATAATATTTATATATTCTGACATAGTTCAAACTATTTCATATAGTGCTTTTTTAGAAGAAAGATATTAGGTCATGTTCTTAAAATATTTGATTGACTAGGGAAGTTAATGATGTTAGCTTTAGGTTCATAGTTAGGATCAGTTCAGTAATATTTACTGAAAGCAACTTAGAAATATGAGAACCATTGGATTAGGAGGTTTTCATTATAGTAAAACAATTGTATTATTTAAAATCTAAACTTCCATAATATTTACACACATTGTATTTTTTTTGTATTTTAGGGAAGGGTCTAAAAGGTGTTCAGGGTCTTACTACTAAATTGGACTCAGTGATCTGCCTGTTTACAGCCTTCTAACAGCTGGGATTATAGGTGTGCACCACCATGCCCAGTATCAATCACTAGCTCAGCATGTCTAGCTCACCTTGGGGGCAGGGTTATGCTCTGTAGTTTTAAAGCAGTTTGTATGGTTCAGTGGTTCAAATTATTTCTTAGTGTTTTTCTTGGAGGAACTATTTGGATAATGCTTAATGAATAAAAATGTTGTGTTCTTTGACACTGTTTGGTAACTTAATGATACTAGTTTTAAATTCATTGTAAGGTAGGAATAGTTCAAGTATGTTTACCAAAGATAAGCTAAAAATATATGGGCCATCAGGTTAGGGATTTATTTCAGGATATTAAAACTAATTTCATAGTCATGAAATTGTCATTTAGTGTCTGAATTTTTGCTATAAGTGGCCATATCATTTGATTTTTTTAAAGTCATTAGATAGTGGTAGAGATACACTGTGAGAAGATAAGAAGAAATAATGTATAGTGAATAGATGGTTAAAGTTGTCTGGGATGAGATTTCTTCCTGGTGAAGACAGATGTGCTTATAATCAAATTTTTCTTTATAAATGTGAATTTCTTTCACAAAAGGGTAATTTTATACTTTATTTTAAGCGGTGGAGAGAGACAGAAAGAGCTTTTTCTGAATCTTCTTTTCCCCCTTTTGTGGGGAGGGGCATTGAATCCAGAGCCTTGGGCATGCTGGACAAACAACTGGGATATGTAGCCAGTTTTAATTTTCAATTTTGAGAAGGATTTTTTTTTTTTTTTTTGGCTGGATCAGGCTGCTTTAAGGGCGGGTCTGGTGAGGCACGTGGTGCTGGGGATCCAACTGCAGCGCCCCCCCCCCATTGATTTTGCCAAGATGGCGCTTCAGACAACTGAGCTAATCCACAAGCCCCATATTTTTCAATTTTGAGACAGGATCTCACCAGATTGCCTGGTCTGGTCTTGAATTTGTGATCCTTCTGCCTCAGCCCTCTATATATTTAGAATTAGAGGCATGTGCCAGAATGGGCTTTTGTTTATTTAAATCTTTTAGCTCAAAGTAATCAGTATGTCAAAGTAAGGTACTTTGGGGTGAAAGGCTCTGAACCTCATCACTGCTTAGTGGCATCACGACACACAGCATTTCCTTCTTCAGCATGTTTAAACAAGATGTAATTTCTCGATGGCATTGATCATAATGCCATGTTTGTTTGCATTATGCCACTCATGTTCTATTGTGAGGTGGGGGAGAAATGCCAGACTGCTCAAAGTTTTGTTAGACCGAAAACATAGTGCATCTAAATATCAGTCTCTTAAAAATTCAGTTGTTATCTGCTGACTCCCTTCACCAAAGGAACTGAAAGCAGCTGTTATTAGGCGCGAAGTTCAGTGTGATGACCCTCAATTGTATGTACACGTAAAGGTGACGGAGAAGAACAGCACCAAGTCATTGCTCAAATAGCCTACATTTAATAGAGATGACAAGATATTAGGGAAATAATTTTAGGTAAGTGCTATAATAAACATTTAAGTGGGATGGAGGGGTCAGGGAAGCGCTGTCTGTGAAGAAATTTCTTGAGAAGAAACCTGACTCAAATAAGGGGAAATTTTTTTGTGAAGATAGGAAGTGAAAAAGCATGGTTCCTTTTCATATCTCATTTGGAAGAAGGTACTGAGCCCATCCGCTAATGAGTTAGTTCATCTGTTGCCACTAATAGGACGTCCATAATTCTGTACTGTAGCTCTCACATTCATACTTGATATTAAAATATTTGCTTCTAGGTTAGAAATGTATTCAAACAAGAAAATAAAATCAGAAGTCAATAGTAAGCTTTGATTAAAACAGTTTTTTACAAGTCTGCTTTAATAGAATATTTTCTTTTTTGCCTGTATTCTTTCCTTAAGTATTAATCATTGAAGCCTGAATTTTAAGATGAGAGTAATTTTGTGACCCCTCAATTCAATGAAAACAAAGATCCTGATTTGATAAATAAATTGCTTCAATCTTTTCATGGTTTTAGTAATCTATAGTTGTAGCTAATTATCCATATGGTGGCAGGTTATATCTGTTATTATTTTAGAACATGATGATAGAGATGAAAAATAATACTTATTTCTACACAGCCTCCAGGGTAGATTACCAAGAAGGCAAAAATATTTCACTGCTAGGTTTTTGTTCTTCGTTTAAAAAGTACTTAGTATTTTTACATGTCTCCCTAGATATCAACAATGGTGTAGCCTTTTATATGTGGAAAAAAAAAATTTTGTGCCCTCCATGTAATCACCATGATATCCTACAAGATAACATCTTTTATAAATATAAAACTGACTCTTACAATTATGTTAGAAAATGTGCCCCAATGTATTTTTTAATTTTATTGTGATTATTTTTAAATATATTTGGTTGTTACAGTGTCTCACTACCCAGCTTGGACTTGTGGTGATCCTCCTGCTTTCAGCTCTTCCAGTGCTGGGATTATAGGCATGCCGCACTACACCCAGACTCTGGCTGGGGCAGCATGTGGTAGGGGACTGAACCATGGTTCCTGCGCTTGCCTAAGCAGGTGCGTTAGTCTGCTGAGCTGTTTCATCAGCCCTATACTTCCTAATAATATCTGACAAAATTTAAAAATTCACACTAGCCAACTTTGCATGAAGTCATCTTTGGAAAATAAAAACTATACAAATTAGAATTAAGAAGTCATATCTTTTGATTCTTATTCCTTATTTTGTCAAACTAGCTTTCAGTTTATAATGCTGTAACATGAGTTAGATTATGAGAAAATTCAATATCAAGTAGTAAGTAGAGATTATTGTATAAAAAATATTTGTAAATGTTTAAAAATGTTAAGCTTAATGCTTTCTTTCATCTGCTTTTATATTAGTATTTTCTAATATATTAGTTTATGCTTTTTGATTCCCTACTCTTTTATTTCAGAGAGATGGTCACAACTTCTGTTCAGGCTTTGAATTAAGTAATGGGGTAGTTCTCCTGCAAATTATTATTAAAAAGCTAGTATCTTGTCTCAGCATAATGATCACATAGAGAAGATTCATGTTTCAGTTTTGCATTGCTATATAGTGCATCAGTAACTTTGCCCAAACTTTTTTTTCGCCACTGCTGGAATGGACCTAAGAATCTGATGCATGTAGACAAGTTTTCTACAACTGACCTACATCTCCAGCTCTTTCATAATTTTATTTTAAGACAAGGTCTCTCTAAATTGCCCAGGTTGGCCTTAAATTTGCAATTCTCCTGCCTCGGCCTCTCTAGTAGATAGAATTAGAGGCATGTGCCACTATCGCTGGCTTTCCAAAACTTAAGAAAAGTCTACCAGCTTAGTGGTTTGCAGTTGCCCTTATCAGCTGTTAGTTCTTAAATATATCTCATAAGCATCAAAAACACATGAAAAATTCCAACTACCATCAGCCTCCAATTTATGAACTAGCTCTGTTCAGAAGAATATTTGTAAGTCAGATTCACTGATAAACCTGACAAAATGAGTCTTATATATGTTTGATACACATATATAGTATAAACATTAAAAAACTCAAATTCATGTATGTAAATACAGTAAGTCCCTAATTTACTGTATACCATCATACTGTACAGCAAGCAAAACACCTGTGACAGTGTGGCAAACACATGCATGACCACTTCCATGATTTGTGCATATCTATGAATGGTCATAATTTGAGGTCTGTTCATATCTGTGAAAGTTTGCAACTTGAATATTCACAAGTCAGGCACTTACTGTATTATGTACTGTACTTATATAAACATGAATTATCATTGTTTTCTTTTAGCAAACTTCTTTCACAGCTAGGAAAATCTAGGTGTAATTTTTTGCTTTTGGTGTTATCAAATTTCAGTGTTTTGAGTAACATTTCATTGTCATAATGGCTTATTAATATATTGCACAATAGCTCTGGTAGGCTTGTTGTAAAGCCTTGCAGAATGGTGGAACCTCTGGCCTCTGAGTCTCTGTACAATAACTGACTTTAAAAATTGTGTGCTTCTTGTACTATGGATAACCACTAGGAAGATAACAATGTAAAAGGTATTAGTTATTGAAACTTTACTATAATTCAGCTTTAAAAAAACGATAAGGATACAGCTACATTCTCTTAATTCAATGAATAGAGGCATCTGCTCTAATAGTATTTGTAAATAGAATATCATGTATGCACTAGTACAACAAAAAACACTATGAAAACAATATGCAATATATTAATTATTGAATCTGTTCTACTAATTTGATTTGAAACTGTCTCATTTCTATTTGTTCTTCAATAAAATTATGGAAAATAAAAATAAATAAATTTTTAAAAAATTGTCCATCCCAGGCTGGTGAGATAGCTCAGCAGACTAAGCACCTGCTTAGGCAAATACAGGAACTTGGGGGTTCAATCTCCAGCACCACATGCTGGGTTAGCCCTGCCCCTGGGCACATGGAGCCAGAGACTGAGTCAGGGTATGGTGGCACATGCCTGTAATCCCAGCACTGGTGAAAAACAAGAGGATCACTACAAGTCAGAGCTGCATAGTGAGACCCTATACCAAATACACAAAAATTGTCCTTCCCAGTCAGTGATATCTCAGACTTCTTTTTTATATTAAAAAGTCTAGATCACTAGCTTTTTAAAGTTTACTCAACAAAGGTATCATAATATATTCATAGATCTTTAGAAAAGGGATATACAAAAGCTGGTATTAATAATAAAAATGACAATATTAGATAGAATGCTGGGTGGAGAAGATGATTTCCATAGTGACATCAATTGAAGAAAAATGCATCTCAGCAAAATGTAAGATGCTTTCCTTAGGGGCTGGGGAGATGGCTCAGTGGAATAAGCGCTTCTCTGGCAAGTACAGGGGCCCGAGTTCAATACCCGGTTTCGCACAAAAAAAAAAAAAATGGATGCTTTTCTTCACAAGTCATGTATCTGGATATGGTTATCACAGTTTAGTTTTTAACCTTAATTTCCATAAAGGTACATATTTGTATTTGATTGGATTTTATCATTATTGTCAATCTCTGAACTCTTTTAAATGGAAATATTATTTTTGGAAACTATCCAAAAATGTTTTCCCTTAAGTCAGAAAATGGCTAAATATTAGAAGGAAAGTATTTGATTCCTGAAGTTTTCTGATCCTTATTACAAACTTTTTAAATAAATAAATCATAAACTAGAACTCAGCATTTTTATCCAAAATAAAAAAAAAAAAGATTACACATTAAGATGGTGAGTTCTGTCACTATAATTTCCTTTGAGAAGGTGCATATCTGTTGCTAAAGTAAAAGCCAGATTAAGACTCAGCAGCATTATTAACTTACAGAGGAAACTGCCTGGAGAGGTATAGTTAAAAAAGTAGTGATGTTAAGATTACTCTTACATAAAATCGCTTACCTTAGTGAGATTTTATGGAAACACTATTTAACTGCTAGAGCTATTTTTTAAAAATTATTCCCTTTCATAGTAACTATGTTAAAAAAATTATACTGAAAAGGAAAATACAAGTAATATAGAGACGTATTTTAAATTTATTTTATATTATTATATCTTTTGTTCAGATCAGCTGTATTTCTTGTTTTAATGTAGATAATGAGAGAAAATAAAAAAAGATATTGCCCACATTAGGTCTACTTACTGAATAAGAAAATGAAAATTTTGCTAAGTATTCTTATTAAATGTTCTAAATAATTTAGAAGTTACTTTAGCAAGGGACATGTCAATAATAATAATAATAATAATGTATTTTTGCTAAGAGCTAATTTAATGTCAGCTGCTATCCTAAGCATTTTATGTACTTATTTATTTTCATGATAATTCAGTAAAGAGATCCAATTATTATCATTTTATAGATCAGGTCACTGAAGCACAAAGCAGATTCTCTGAAGCCACAGCTAATGTATAGAGGGATTGTGACAGTAAGGAATCACATATGGCTAAGGGAATTTTAGGTTTTAATCCACATGAATAGAGAAGAGCCAACCAACGTCTTTTTAAAAATGAAAGTTTATTATAAAAGTACATCAGATATGAACATAGTCAAATAATACATTACCATACACCAAGGGAGAAGACAGCACCAAAGAAGAGAGGAATACTCGGACCTTGCGTGAGACAAGGCCTTCAGTGGGGGAGGGAGGAAACACCATGTTGTACCCAGCTTCTCCATTCCTTAAGCACTTGTTCAGACAAAAATGACTTGGTGCCAGTAGGCCTGCATGACTGGAAGTGTTGTTCCTAGCCTTGGCTAGAGCCTGGGAACAGTCAGTTCTTTGGGTTTCAACAGTTAGCTCCATGTACTCCCCTCTCAGGACGTAGTCAGCTTCTCTGCATAAAAGCAGCACCCAAGGTCACTTGAGCAAACGCACACTCCAGATGGCTCTCCTCACTTTTTACCCTTTCTCTTATTGTGGTCAAGGTTCAACCCAAAGGAGTCTGACTGTAGAACAGAATATTTATCTCTTTCTGTTTCAAATGGTTAGTGACAAACTATATACAAAAACAGCGCCATTAACTAATATGCAAGTGTGAGTTAACCTCACATTTTAAGAAATCTGTTTTTATAAATAATTTGGTCAAAACTGAATAAAGGAAGAGCCTTGTCTAGAGTTGCTTAGAGAAATGGAACTGAAAACATGGGTAACTGAAAGAAAAGGGAGGGACATATACCCTGAAAACAAAATCAACCTGACATAAGAGAATTATAAATCAAGGAAAACTTATATAAAGGACTTAATAAAATGGCCAGCCAGCCCATTCAGCTGCTGGTGGGTCCCCAGAGAGGGACAACTGCCTGCTGTACTTGGAATCTTAAAAGAAGGGAAAAAAAATAGATGTACTAAAATCATGTGGTTGAATCAATCCATATAGGATATACTTGGAATATAATGTTCCCTGCCTCTTCTGCCTTTCTCCAAACAGAGGACACTACAGCTCAGCAGTAAATTCCACCAACACACACAGAACAAAGTGAACTGCTTCCTCCCTGACAATGAACCAAGTTTCTTTTATTCTTTCCTTTTCTTTTTTTTTTTTTCTTCCCTTTTGTGTACTATAGCATTAACTGAAACCTCTATGAACAAAATTAAAGGCTACAGAGGTGTGTAGTCAGTGGAACAGCCAACTCCTCCCCTGTAACCTGTGGTTAGAAAGGCATGGAAATTAAACAGCCTTGCCTCTCAGGCTGTCTCTACCCCAGGGCAGGAGCAGAAAGGCACCACATAGCACCCTACCCCACCTCGCTAGCAAAGTTACAGAGGTAGGCGATGGTAAATCTTGTAAAGCAATAAGTGGGAAGTTAGCACTCTCCCCTCAGGAGAGGAGTAAGAATTGTTATCAAGTAGTCTTGGACAGCAACAGCAGAATCAGAGTCACACAACATCCCATCCTACCATGCAACAAGTGACTTGAGAGGACAGACAGTTGCCAGTGGAAGAGAAATACAGAAGACTGAGCAAGGGCCAGGAAGAGCAAGTGGAGCATGGAACTGGGAACAGCCCAATCTCCATCTAAAAGCATAATAACAATGGGAGAGAGACACTGAGAGGAACAGGGTAAAGAAATAGGCCACTAAGGGACATACAGAAAATAATGGCTGAAGACACTGTCCTCAGGTCACCACCATCCAGAATCCAAAATCAGCTTCAGATCCAGCATAAACTACTGCAGGTTAGGCAGTGAGCCAATAGCAGAAAAAATAACATGACAAAGCCAATACACATTGGTTGTAACCATCACTGTAAATGACTGCAAAAGAAAAAGAAAACAGATCAAGAAACAAGATCCAACAATATGCTATATACAGGAAACTTATTTAACTCAAAAAAAAGTCATATGCTAAAATTCAAAGGATAGAAAACAATATTCCATGCAACAGGAACATAATAAAAACTAGGAGTAGATATTCTGTTTTTAGACAACGGGGACTTCAAACTAAGAATGGTCAAAAGAGGTAAAGAAGTTCACTACATACTTAGAGAAAAACTTCAACAGGAAGAAATAACAATCGTAAATATATATGCAGCAAAAACAGAAGCATCCAACTATATAAAACAAATATTAATAGACATGAAAAATCAAATAAACAATAACACAATTGTATTGGGAGACCTTAATACCACACTGTAATAGATCAACCCGACCCCTCCACAAAAAAATCAACAGACAAATAACTGAACTGAACCAAACCTATAAACAAATAGATTTAGTAGATTTTTACAGAGTTTTTTATCCACCATCAGAATACACTTTCTTCTTTCTTCTCAACTGCACATGGGATGCTCTCTAAAACAGACCATATATCAGCCCATAGGACATGCTTAAGTAAATGCAAAGCAACTGAAATGACCCCATGCATATTATCAGACTGTCATGAAATGAAACTGCAAAAGCTCCATAAACACATAGAAATTAAATAAGACCCTTCTGAACAACCAATGTGTCAGAGATGAAAACAAAGGCGAAATTAAGTAATACCTACAGTAAAACCGAACTGCAGATACAACATACCAACACCGGTGCAATGCAATGAATACAGTTCTAAGAGGGAAATTAATAGAGGTGACTTTTCACATCAAGGAAAAAAGAATGAGCACAAATAAACAACCTAATGTTGCATGTCTAGTTTCTAGAAAAAGAGGAGCAATTACAGCTCAAACCCCATTCAAGGGAGAAAAATCATAAAGATCAGAGTAGATTTAATGCAATTGAGACTAAGAAAATGATACAAAGAATTAATGAATCAAAGAGTTATTTCTTTGAAAGAACAAATAAAATTGATAAACCCTTAACCAACCTTATGAAAAAAGGAAGAAAAAGACCCAAGTCATGTAATGAGGACTGAAAAGGGTGAAATTACTACAAATCTTACGGAAATCCAGAAGATCATCAATATCTACTTCAAAACTCTTTCACTGGATAGGATAGAAAACACAGGAGATGGACAGATTCAAAGAAACATATGGGCGTGGTGGCGCATGCCTGTAATCCCAGCACTTGAGAGGCTGAAGCAGGAGGATTGTTGTGAATTTGAGACCAGCCTGAGCTACAAAGTGAGCTTAAGGCCAGCCTGAACTGCATAGTGAGACCCTGTCTGAAAAAAGACAAAACAAAAAAAAGAATTACCAAAGGTGAATGAAGAAGACATAAAAATTTTAAATAACCCAGTATCAGTTAATGAAATTGAAGGTGTAATTAAAACTCTACCAACAAAGAAAAGCCTAGTTCCTAATTGGTTCACTACTGAATTGTGTACAAGAAATTTAGGCAAGATTTAATTCCAATATTTCCCAAACTCTTTAATGAAATTAAAAGAGAAGCAATATTCCCTAATCCATTCCTGATACCAAAACCCAAGAAAGACCCAACCAAAAATAAATACAGGCCAATCTCCCTAATAAACATAGATGCAAAAATGTTCAATAAAATACTTACAAACAGAATGTAACACAAGAAGCCTAAAAACCATGACCAACTAGGATTCATCCCAGGAATGCAAGGATGATTGAATATACTCAAGACAAGAGAAATGTAATACACCATCTCAACAGAGTCAAAGACAAGAGTCACATGGTCATCTCAATAGATGCCAATAAAAATTTTGACAAAAATCAACACTCATTTATAATAAATAAAAAACCTACAGAAAATTAGAGTAGATGATCCTTACTTCAATCTGGTAAAAGTCATCTATGACAAACCAAAAGCCAACACCATATGAAAAAGAAAAATCTGAAAACTTTTTATTTGAAATCAAGAACAAGACAAGAATGCCCCCTATCATCACCCTTATTCAGTATAGTTTTTGAGGCTGGGGAATGTCTCAGTGATCTAAGCACCTGCCTTGCAAGTGTAAGGACCCAGGTTCAAACCTGGTACCATATACTGTGCCAGCCCCAGAATGCTGGGCACACCATGTTAGCCACCAAAACTGGATATGGTGGTGCATGCCTATAATCCCAGTGTTGAGGAGGCTGAGACAGGAGGATCAGTACAAGTCTGAGCTGCATAGTGAGACCTTATACCAAATAAATAAATTTTAAATTTTTTTTAAATTACCAATATAGTTTTTGAAACAGTAGCCAAAGCAGTTAGACAATAGAGAGAGAAATAAAAGAAATAAGAACAGTAAAGTTAGAAGTTAAATTATCATTATTTGCAGATGATGCTGTACATATGAGATCCCCCAAACAGCACTAAAAATCTTCTAGATTTAATAACCAAATTCAGTTGTGTATCTGGTTACAAAGTCAAAACTCAGAAGTCCATAGCAGTCCTATAAACTACAAATTCATTGAAGAGCAATTAGGGAAAGCACATCATTTAAAATAATACCCAAAGAAATGAAATACCTTAGAAATCAATCTAATAAAGGAAATAAAAAAATCTATATACTAAAAATTGCAGTACTCTGAAAAAGGAGATCAAAGTAGATTTAAGAAAATGGAAAAATATACCTTGTTCTTGGAAAGAATGAGAAGACTGAAAAGCAACATAATGAAGATGGCCATACTCTCACAATTTACAAACGGATTTAATGTGGTGCCAATCAAAATACCATCATCATACCTCACAGATCCAGAGAAAAAAATATTTTCTTTCCATTTGCTGATAAATTTGGCTAAGGGTTTATAAGACCAACTCTTTTATCCATTGGTCCTTTCAGTTTTTGTTTTAGTTATAATTTCTTTGAATTCTACTCATAATTTCTTTTTATAAGTGTTGAGTTTCAATTGCTCTTGCTTTCTTAAGATCATGAGATGCATCATTAGGGTATTTTTATGGGTTTTTTCTAAATGTCCCCAAATGCTGGAATTTATCTGATGGGTTTCTCCTTCAAGTTACCATCCTGGAAGGCAGTCAGCCTCAGGATACTGTGTTTTGATCCCCAGACCTGCCCTTAAGGCATCCTGAGCCAGCCAAAAAAAACAACATGACAAAAAATCCTGAACTTTTGGGGGCCTGCCTATTAGCTCAGTATGTTTAAGTACCTGCTTAAGCAAAGCAGACAGGCTCAGGATACTGTGGTTCAAACCCCAGATCCTCAATTTTTACCAGACCTGCCCTTAAGGCATCCTTAGCCAGCCCAAAAAAAAAAAAAAAAAAAAAAAAAAAAAAAAAAAAAAAAAAAAAAAAAAAAAAAAAAAAAAAAAAAAAAAAAAAAAAAAAAAAAATCCATCGTTACCATCCTATGTTTTTTTGTTTATTCCAATTTCTGAGATCCTGTGGATATCAGCCTATTTTGTGTCTTGCAAGCACTGCTAAAAGAGTGCTGAAGTTAATGTAATTGCTTACATCCTAACATTCCTACAGTTTTTAATTATGTTTGTAAACTTCTAACAGTAGTGGTTAAATCCTCTGTTTCTGTAATTTATAAAATTTTTCTTATTTTCCAAAAGAAAATAAGATTCCAATATTACACTGTATAATGCCCAAAGGTTCTTACTTTTTTTTTTTATTGGAAGAAAGTAAAGGTTTATTTTATTTATTTATTTATTTATTTTTTGGGTGGAACTGGGGATTGAACTCAGGCCCTTGCACTTGCCAGGCAAGTGCTTATTCTACTGAGCCATCTCCCTGGTCCCCCAAAGATTCTTACTAATTATATCTTCTTGACCAATTTTGTATGCCTTTTGCCAATATTATGTGATACAGTTTAATTACTTTTCACAATCTGAATGTATTCCTTAAGCCCTCGTTGCTGTTTCTCCCACTTAAGGAGACCACTGTCCCACCCTCCAATAGTTCAGTCTAGTTTTGTGCCTAATTTTGATCTTCATACCATTCAATTCCTAAGGTTTATAGTTTTGTGCCTGGTTTCTTTAGTCAATACTATGATTCATTTATCTTAGTGGAAGGCACCACTCCCTCTATGGGCTACCTTGATGGGACTTAAAGCTACAAGCAGTGCAAAGGTCCTGGATTCAATTCCCCCTACCACAAAAACAGCAAAACTGCAAGCCATTTATAGCAACAATGCAAAAAAAATTCTCTTTGGAGACACCTCCAAGAATAGGGAAAACAGACTAATCACACAGATTACATTGTCTTGTCTTCTGCTGAACTGAATTATCCATTTTATCTTCCATTCCAGGCATTCTCTTTATTTATCCTTATCCTTCTGTATTAATGCTCTTGATTTTCCTTAAAAATCCAGTAGTCCTTCAATACCTGTTCATAGGCATGACGAAGAAGCAGGTAATTAATATAAACAGCTACTATAGATTTTTCTCTGCAGCCCATAGGTTTTATGGAATGAGCAATATGGGACAATGAAAAGGCTTCGGTGAGCAAGAAGCAAGCTTCAGAACCACAGAAAAAGCAAGGATTTACTCTTAAGATGGATCACAGGATATTTCAGGCTCAAGTGGTACTACATACTTCAGTTTTTTCTCTCTCTTGAGTCTTACTAAAATCCAAAACTTGTTCAATAGCAGCTCTCTTCTCTTTGATCTCCTAGCATAGGATCTACCTCCAAAAGATACTCCATTCTGCCGGGCGTGGTGGCGCATGCCTGTAATTCCAGCACTCGGGAGGCTGAGGCAGGAGGATTGTTGTGAGTTCGAGACCAGCCTGAGCTACAAAGTGAGTTTAAGGCCAGCCTGAACCGCATAGTGAAACCCTGTCTCAAAAAGACAAAAAAAAAAAAAAAAAAAAAAAAAAAAAAAAAAAAAAAAAAAAAAAAAAAAAAAAAAAAAAAAAAAGATACTCCATTCTGGATAAAATTCATCTGAGGGCAAATCCTGCCATCTCTATGTTGGTGAAGGGGATGCATATCATTTGTCATTGTATACAAAGAATGGCATATGCTGCAGGATACTAATCAGCTTTTCTTCTGGATGGTTAACAAGTCAGAGTTGGAGAAATACAAGAGCCACAAGGCCAGCCAACATTTTGGCCCTAGCCTTTCAAGGTCAGCGAAGACTCAGGACATAGGAGAACCTGTACTGCAACATCATGAAACTCAGGTGAGCTCCAAATTTTCTGAACAAGGAGATTATGGAGCCACAGAGGAAAGAGATTGAAGTTCTAAAGTGTGCCTGGGGAGAGTCACATGAAGAGAAAACT
>PVKA01045197.1:0-15679 GCA_004027165.1 Ctenomys sociabilis
TGATGTTCCTAGAGACCATGCTTGGCCACCTCACCCTAACCGTCAGTCCAGGAGATGAGCCATGGAGCGGAACAGGAAATGATCATTAGTGGGTATGGCTATCCTAGAAGGGACAGGTACAAAATCTTCTTCAAGGGTCTGTCAGAAAAGAGGAGCAGAGGCAGAGGTTGGGGTCTCTGTTGCTGGCAGGGTGGACAACCTTGGTCTCACAATGATCTGGTGGTCCCCACCTCAGTACTGATCTGAGATCTGCTTCTTGAGAAGTTCTGATGACTTGAAAGGACCAACCAAGACCTAAGAAATAGCTGCTCCTGTTCAAGGGCTCCTGCTGACCGGTGCATTGCTGGGGTCCCCTCCATGGACCAATTGGGCCAATCTCATTGTGTGGTAGTTTCTTCTGCAAAACTCAGCTTTTGCTGAAATCCATGGTGACTGCAGGATTAGGGTAGTAACTGGGGACTTCTAGAGGCCATCCCATGGAGTCTGCAACACAACTAGGTAGCTACTACTCTGGTGACCCATGCCCACAATGTCAATACTGTGGGTGGTTGAGGCAGGAAGATTATAAACTCAAAGCCTGGGCAATTTAGAGACTTATGGAACTCTGTCTCAAAGTAAAAATAAAAATAATTGAGATGTGTCATGTGCATGTACTAACTCCCCACAACAAATACAATTGTTATGTAATACAAACATGTATTAATAGTAAAAAAAGGGAAAACTGAGAAGGTAAAAAGTCAATAAAAATAAAGGATTGAGCGTGTAGCACAGTGTGAAGGCCTTGGGTTCAATTCCTAGTAGTGCAGAGAGAAGAAACAATAAGAAAGGGAAGCAAGGAAAGGACAGAGAAAGGGAGGTATGTTGGAGGAAAGAAGGGAGAAAAAAAGCTATTGATTGAGCATGTTTTGTTACTCTTATCTGGTCATCCTCTGACCTGAAGGTAGATAAAAGAGGCTGAATGAATCCAGGGAGAACAAACCTGGTGTCCCTGTCTCTGTTTGTAGACAGTCCCTCCTGAAGTGACTCACATGCCCATGTGCAGAGCCCAGCAGGGATCTGACCTAAGGTCTCTGGTGATGAGAGAGATAGACAGGAAGTGAAGCAGAGATGCCAAGCTTCACCCTGCAGAGTCACCAGGGCCTCTGTTTCCCTGTAGTGATTCCACTGGCTCTAACACACGTACACTACCTGAAAAATCATGTTTCTTCTTTATATGCATTCAGAGTTTACTCCTCGAGGTTTGCTGGCACTGCATGCCTGCCAGGTGGCTGGTCAGCTCCCTGTTGCTCTGGGCAGAATCTTAGTAGCTCTCATATGACACAGAGAAAATTTTATTTTCCTTTCATTTAATATGTTCAAAACATTTTCATGTGCTGTTACTCAGATGTCTTATAGGTATATTTTTGACTAATGCAAATCAGTCAAGGGAGAAGTACCTGGGAAACAGCCTTTCCTGGAACAAAGGAGAGGTGTTGCTTTGTTCTCCTTCATCTTCCATACTATTTGACTTGGAAATTTTCCAAGAAATATCATCATTTGTACCCAGTGCAAGAAGAGGCTGCTTATTGGGTTGGAGCAGAGTTAATAGCCTTCTGAGAACTTATTAGGTATAACTTATTTGCATACTAGATATTGATACATGCTCACATATACCATGTATCATATTTTTCACCTTCTCTTCATAAAACCACAAAGGCTGCATGGAGATCCTCTGGTCTGTCTCCAAGAAAGATTCTAGGGTCTCATGGTTTTCCCCAACAAAGTCCCAGGGAGTGTTAGGAGCTGGGGCAATGGATGGCTGCCAGGACTGAGATCTGCTCTGGACTGGTCAAGCTACTGCAGGTGGAGGTGCAAGATCTATTTTGCCTTCATGTGAAAGCAGGCTGCAGAAAATCCAGTATTCAACAATGTTGCAGCAGGAGTAGAGTAGCCCATGCAAGGAAACTGGGAGAACTGAGCTCTTTCCAGTTTGACTTCTGTCTGATGAAAATACAATATGGGAGGAGTTGATAAATGCTGTGGAAACTCTCTTCTTCCTCAAAATAAAAATAAAAATAATTTTTACTCTCATTCTCTCTCTCTCTGTGTGTGTGTGTGTGTGTGTGTGTGTGTGTGTGTGTGTGTATCTCACAATGAGCTATATCTCCAACCCTTTTGAGACAGGGTCTCACTAAGTTGCTAAATTGCCCTCCCTGGACTGGAACTTGAGATGTTCCAACTTGACCTCCCAGGATGCTGGGACATGTGTCACCATGCCTGTGTGAAGATAAACTGAAATGTCTTAAATCAGGCCCTGGAATTCATACAGAATGCAGAGGCTGATGTCAGGAAGACAGGTCCCCCTGCAAGCCAGAATTCCCCATGTACTTGTGCCCACACAGGGAGTCTTAGTTACCTTTAATGAGCATGGCAAGAAGTAGAAAAGCTGAAACCTATCAGAAGTGTGGATTCTGTGAGAAGGCAGTATGAAAGTGTGGGCAACAAAAGATAATAGTGGGTAGCAGGGGATTTTTCTTCCCTTCTGTTTTTTGTTTGTTTGTGTTTTGTGGTTTTTTTTTTTTTTTTTTGACAGAGGGCTTTTCCTGTAGCAAAATCTGTCTGCAGTAAACTGCACTCTTGTTATTTGTTTACTTGCTCTGAACCTTCTTCCAACTTTCTCTTTCCATAGCCCTGGCACAGGCTTTGGCCTTGTCTTTTAGATGCAGAGATCTAGCCCTTGCACCACCACAGGACCCCATTTCTGGTCCTATCCTACAGTGCAAGACCTGGCCTGGAGTGGAGGGCGGTACGTTGTTCCAGGTGAAAGGTATCTGCATGAGCCATGTGTCCGGGCAACTCCAAAGCCTTGCTCTTGCTTTTGCACCACATATTTTCCTGAAAGATACTGGTATATTAAAAGAGAAAAAAAGACAAAATTAGAAAATGTGACTTTCCTTTATTTATTTAAAGACTTCTTGGCAATGTAAAGGGTCTCATACATCTTTCCTCTTCATGAGGAAAGGCCCAGAGGCCCTGCGCTGGGCTGCTTCTCCTGTGTGCTCCCTACCTGCTTGGTCTCTCTCAGACTCACAGTTCCCAGCACACAGAAACAGCCCACATAGTGTGAAGGAGAAACATAATCTGGCAATGTCTTATGGAAAACCCACTACTACTATGGACTACTGGACTATTTTGGAATATATTGCTGAATTCACACAGCTATAATATTTAAATGACAAAACTAAAGAAAAAAAGGGGATACAAATGAATAACCATTTTGTATCTGTACATGCAAAATAGTTAGGATAGATATACAGCTACATTCTCTTAACTCAATGAATAGAAAGATTTGTTCTCATAGTGTTTGTGAATAGGATATCATGTCTGCATCTTGTACAATGAATACCCACTAAAAAATATGCAATGTATTAATTATTGAAACTGTCCTACTAATTTGATTTGAAACTGTCTCATTGCTATTTCTCAATAAAATTATGAAAAAAAAGAAAATGTATTAAACTATCTGAAACTTGAAAAAAAGAGAAACACAATCTACATGAACCTAAAAACTACGAATCAATATAAAAATCCCTTAAGGCTTATCTTTTATGTTCCTTTAATGAATTGAATCAGGTAAGTTGGCTTTTAAAATCTTACATAAAAAGTATATTTCAAAAGAAAAATGACTAATAGTTTCCTTATGTGGCAATAACAGGTTAAATAACTACAATTAGAAAAACAAATACTCAATAAGGAAGTGGAAACAAACCTCTAGTTTGCATGGTACAAATTCACATTGTATAACTCCACAAAGGCTTTCCTAGCTGCTTGACCTGTCTTTCCCCGGCTGGCTCCATGACTGATCTCGAGCACCTGTCCTGACTCCGTGGCTCCCTGTGTGTCCTTCCCTGGCCCCTCAGCGGTGAGTGGGCCCTGCCTCACCTCCTCACAGTGTGGCTGCCCCTCTTCCACTTCCTGTGGACTCTCCCCCTCCCTCTTCCCTTCTCCATGTCCACTTGCCTTTAGCTGCCAAACTCCCTTCCCACAACACACACTAACTTTCTCACTGGAAAAAATAAATAACAAAGCCTCAATTGTAATCTAAGAAATACTGGCCTAAAGTATTCACTCAGTTGTGTTGCTTGTTTATTTTATTAGTGGCTGATTTGGGCTTCTGTGTAGTAGATAAGAACTATTGGGAAAAAGAGTTTCTATTTCCATACTGATTAACCTTGAGAATTAGACTGTATTGGGAATCTATGAATGCATTACAAAATTCAACCCTCAATTCAGAAACTCAATTGTGTAGGAAATTCAAGTTTTAGTTCAAGTCCTTTTATCTCAGAAGAGAGGAAAATCACTCACGGAGACCATGTGATTTCTTTGGGGAAGAAAAAAAGGCTTGTCTTTGAGAATAGGACTGAGATATATCAGACCACTAACCTCTCTGCAGGGAGAGGAATCAGACCATTAATTCCCAACTCCCAAGATGGCCACCATCTTTTATGACTGGGGTCTTACTATGTGGTTGTAGATGAGTTCCTCTGCACCTGGTCCCTGCGCCCTGCAGGGCTCACAGCTCTCCCTCCCTGTCTTTCCTCTGTCTCTGTCTCTGTCTCTGTCTCTGTCTCTGTCTCTGTCTCTGTCTCTGTCTCTGTCTCTGTCTCTGTCTCTGTCAACCTAGCCCCAGCACCATTTCTACCTTTATCCCTTTGGACTCCCTGATACTCATTTAGCTGTGCACTATCATTCAGACAGCCTGGACCTGTGCCAGACAAACCACTCTGGCTTGTCTCCTGGGGTCTTGTCATTTTGTTAGGCTCTGTCCTATGCTGTTGTGTGCTCCACATTTTCTCCAGGGCCTGTTGTGGGGAAGGGAACAGCCTTTTTTTCTCAGACACCCACAACGACAGCCCCGTTGCTTTACCTCCATCTCTCCAGGAGCTGGAGCTGCTCTGACTCATCCAACTCTTTCTCTGAGCCCTCCCTCTAGCACAGGGCTTTGAAATTTCACTGAGCATCTGCTGCCACATTCCTCCCTATGGTGAGTGATGCTGCATGCCCTGGACTCCCGACTTACTTGTCAATTACAAAATATCATCTTGCCACAGTAGGGCTGCTCTGCAGCCAGGCACACAGATACTTACTCCCTGGTCTGGAGCCACCCTGAGTGCGGCTCCAGGCTCCAGCCTTCCTTCTAGCCCCGCCTTCCTGCAGCTGCCACCCACCACTTCCTGTTCCATGCCCACTCTTCCTATAGCCAACCCTGCCTGCTGCCCCAAAACACTCCAGTAGCACAAAGCAGGAGTCCCACTCTGTTCCTTTTGACAGACTCTGATCATCATGGTGCAGGAGGATCTAGCTTTAATCTGCAATGCTTCCCACAAGTCATAACTACCTCACTCCAGGAGAATGAGAATTCTTATAGGTGGACTGCTTCTTCTGCAATAGTTTTTTCATGAGACAGTTCCATGCTTTTTTAAAGCTCTTTGTGCACTCCTTGCAATATTTACTCCCCTACAATGTCTAAAGATGATGGGGTAAAAGAGACTCCATTTTAAAGGAGGTTCACTTAAGTTCACTTAAACTATAGGTAAACTCAGTCCTTCACCCCCTCCCATAAACTCACTTAGAGAAAATCAGGGTCATAAAATAGGAACAAATAGTTGGGACAACTTGGGGCGTAGGTCAAACATTAAACCACACTGCCCCATGGCAGACAGGTGGTCAACAGTGTCTAGGCAATGTAAACATTCTTGTAAAATTATTGAAAGTGAGGTAACATGGTTACTATGGAAACCTGAAAAGTGTATGAAAGCAAAGTTCAGGCAGGAACTGACAACTTTAGGAGTCTTTACCCAAGGCCAGGGCATTAGTTTCAAGCTTACACTAAAGGCTTCCTTGTTCTTCCGCACTTGGTTTCTTTTCTGGGGATTATCTTTGCTCGCTGGCATCTGAGGCTACAAAGGTATGATGCTCACCTGCTCAAAATATTTTGGTGGATACTTCTGAGACTGAGAGAAAAGGTAAAGTCCTAGTGCAGTTTGCAAAGCCCCTTGTGACCTGGCTCTCCTCCATTTCTTTCAGCCTCTTCATTTCAGCTCAGGCTGCTGCAGACTCTGTCTTTGGCCTTGTTTCTGAGCTTTCATTTCAAGATCTTCACCCAGAGACCATCTTCTTTCCCCAGAACACTCTTCACTCTGGTTATCTGCTTCACTTCTTTCAACTAGAAGACACTTTCTCAGGGAAGTCTTCCTGGCCACCACTGAAGGCTGCCACCCACTGAAGGTTTATTCTTCCAAGATGTGTCTGTCATTGAGGGTCATTAGCTTGGCTGGACATACCTAGCCCATTCACAAAGCATGCTTCAAGTGCACCTGTGAGGGGTTTCCAGGTAAATGGGTATATGGATCAATGCACTAAAAAAAGAAGAACTACCCAGACTGTAGGTGGCACCTACAATGGTATAGGGTTGTAGCTTGGATGGAATAGAAGGAGAAAAAGAAGGTGGTTTGTGTGCCTTTTTAAAATCTCCAAATACAGATTGACTAGGAGCATCTTTTGCTGCTCACCTGGCCTGTGGATATGTATTCCAGTTTCTTCAGCCTTACAATGTGATGCACATCAGAAACTCTCTAATGAGCTACAGCCCTTCAGTCTCCACTGTGTCCTGGGTGTCTCTCATTCTGTGGCTTCCAGCTTCCTGACTGAACAGCTCCTAGGTCCTGCAGCTCTGCAGCATGCAGAGCATCATTGCCAACTCTCCTGCTGTGTTCCTATGAGCTTCTCTAATCAATGCCCTTACATAATTTATTGTGTATCTTTAGAAAGCCTTAAGTAATACACCAGATCTGTTCTGCTAATTACCACTTATCATCTTCTCACATATCTCTTCCAGTATTTATTGACTATGTCGCCTATCTTCTTCCTTCACTGCTTACCATGTAAGTGCCATGAGGACAGAGATTTTTATCAGTTGTCTTTTTTCTTCTCTATTTTCAGCACCAAGAGCAATGCCTAGAAAATGGCATTCATATGAGAGTACTGTAGAGTGACTGAGTGAGCTGGGCTGAGATACGAAGGCTGCAGCCTCTAATTTGGTTTCAGTAGAGCTTTCTCTCTGCGCTTTCCCTCCAAGGGGAAGTGCGGCTCTTTGCATTTTTTCTTCTCAGCAGGATAGTCCCTTCTTTATAAAAAAAATCTCCAAGAGAATTCTGTAAATGTTCATCTTCCTTTCTCTTTGTGAGACATTTTGGCTGGACCCTGTGTCCTCTTTGTTCCACAGATCTTTCATCATCTGACTCAGAAACTTCCTAGATATTCAAATAAATCAAAATCTTCTCACCTTGCTATAAATCCCATGGTGTCTTGATTAGTGGCATCCTCCTGAGACCCCTAAGTAGAAACAGGGACCAATGCTTTTCGCAGAGCCCCTTCTATGTGCTGGGTCAGCACACAGTACTGTATGTATACTACAAGCAGAGCTCATAATCACTGGACCATTTCTTATTTCTGTTCAACAACTACACATGTGGCTCAGAGAAGACAAATAGTATTTCTTTGTTTACAAACCTAAGATTCTCATACCTGGAAAAATATTTGAGAGACATTAGTAGGTGCTGCAGTTCCCAAGTGGGTCTCTATCTGAAGGCACAACAGCTGTCTTAGTTCCACACTCTCAAGGATTTAGATTTCTTCAGCAAGTGCCAAATACCTGCCATGTACTTAGTGCTAAATAAATATTTATTAGACTCAATAAAAAAAATCAAATCCAGGTGATACCACAATATGATATTTTGCTGAGAATAATCCATATAGGCAATGCATTAAATATTTTTCCGAGTTTTGGAATGACAACAATTATGAGAAATTTAGATAAATGCTAGTCCCTGACCAGATACACAAGGAAGAAAAATTCAAGTAAGTTGTTATTGAGATATACCACTGTGTAATTGCTGCTTTTCAGCAAACAGAGGCCACAAAAATCCATGTATTTTCATCAGCCCTGAAGCATCAATTCATAGCAGTAAGTTAGGAAGTAATATTTCCATGCAACTGATCAATATTTCAATTTTTTATTAATATTGCTACAAATAATCACTGAAAGAATAAGGGTGTTCCAAGTGCCATGGTTTAGGTTTAAAATATTCTGTGAAGACTCAAATATATGGAAGGTGACTGGATTATGGTAGCCTGTCTTTGGCTTGCTGTTAGGAGGTAGAGCCTTGTTGCTAGAGGTGACCTAGAAGGGTGTATCTCCCTTCCTGACTGCTTCTTTCTCTCTTGTCTGTGTGGACACTAGCTCTGCTCTGCCATGCCCTAGTCATGGTGCTCCAATCCATGTTCAGTTGACCCAATTATGGACTGAAGCCTCTTCAAGCTGTGAGGTGAAATGCACCTCTGCTCCTTCAATTGAGAGCGTTGGGTATGGTGTCTCAGTGATGAAAAATGATTAGGAGAAGCGGAGTCTTGCTTGACAATGGTTCAAAGCCTTTGGAGCTAGTTGGCAAAAGGAGGTTAGAAAGATTGAAAACTATCAGATGGAGAAGAAGCCCTAAACTTCTATAAACTGAGCTTGAAGGGAGATTCTGGCTGAAAATCAGAAGACCAGAATGCTGATACAAAGGTAGATAGTGAAGACCAGACTCAAGAGGTTTCCCTTCAGAAGAAAGACTCCACTGGCAACTGGGCTTGCAACCATGTGTTATGCTTTTGCTCAGGTAATGAGACTTTAAGAGACTGAGGTGCAGGACAGCAGACTATTGAATTTGGCAGAGGAAATTTCACAGCAGCACATTAGGACTACAGTGTTGGTGCAACTCTTAGAAATGAAGTAAATTCATTTTATATAAATAGATGCACATGAGATTTTTGGGGGCCAAAGGCAGAAGGGTTAGATGTAAATGACCCCCAAAACCTCATGTGTTTGGAAGATGATTGGATTACAGGGATGGTGGGATCTGGTTGGAAGAGGCAGGACACTGTGAGTGTGATCCAGAAGGATTAACCTTTCTTCCTGGCCCCTCCCTTCTTTCCGTTTCCTGTCCTCTGTGCCTTGAGTAGATTTTGTCTGCCATGTCCCTGTGCCATGCTGCTATTGCCCCAGAGTCAGCCAACTATAAAGTGAAATCTCTACAAACTATAAACAAAATGAACTCCTCCTCCTTTAGTTACAAGTTGAGTATTGTGTCTCAATAGGGAGAAAGTAGCTAATGAACCAAGGACCATGAATGAAGTATATATTGTGTTGCCATGGAAAATTTCATAATTTGAGTAACCTAGCATTGGTGTGGCTTATGTCTTTCATTCTCATACCACTCAATAACATCTGTTGTTCAAATCTGTTTTTCTAATAGCATAGCTATGCATGTCTATATGCCAGATCTCTGCCCATATTCAGACCTATTCAGGGTCTGAAAACATTCTGAAATTCCAGAACTCCACAAAATCCTAGTTATAAATTTTAGTCTTATCTGTAAAATGAGCTGAGCGACTTCCATGCTATCTGAAACTAGGATGAAAGTGGTTTTAAGTAAAAGCATCACACCGGCTGAAATCATATTTCTAAGACCCATTTTCCATTTGTTCAGAAACAAATGTATCCAATCTAAAAGAGAGTAAGTGAGCTTCCATTTAATCCCTAATGATTCACTGTAATACACGTTCTTTTTCATGTCAACCTAGAGACAATGCCTCTCCTCAGGGCCACTGTTTGTGCTACCATGTGACATGAGAAGACAAAGTTCCAGAGCTACTTCCTACCCTGGCATTATGGAAAACATAGGATCTGTGATGGTCTCCACTTTTCATTCCAAACCATGTTTTGGTACTGGGGAGACTGCATTCAGCCCTGAAAGGAATCTCTTGACTCCTGTGGCTTCCATATATTAATGAAAAGTCTCCAGTGCGCTGATTCACACAGATGGAATGTCCAAATACCTCCATGCTGATGATCTGGGCTCATACCAGGAAGCTCTAAGGAAGTAATGTACGTTATTTAGAGCTAGAAAACTGAGTTTGTCTCTCAATAACTTTCAAAGTACTGAGTGGGGCATCTTGGCTATCCACTCCAAAGGACCTGGCGTGGAGCTTTCGAGCCTTATCATATGATTGTAAGAAAGAGATGACAGGACAAAACAATTTTAAAGTATTAGTGAGGTTAAATATCCACAAAGATCAGATCATTTCAGTGTACAGATTCTTTTTTTAAGTTGGCTGGTTTAAGAATCAGTTTCAAAAGTCTGAATTTTCAGAGACTAACTAGAAGACAGGGATAACAACTGCATCTGTGCAGTCTCCTTGGAAAGTTCAAATCACAAGAGGCAAACATTGCCAAGAGAGTAAATTCAAAACATCACAAATCCTCCACAAGGTCAATAACATTAAAGTTGTATTTATTTGTACCCCTCCATCTTGGAGCAGCCAGAGTCAACATGGGCAAATCCAGGGCAAGGCCATTTTGTCAGAAGGTCACAGCTGGGAAGCAAGCTCAGATGCCGCCCTAGAAGCGCCATGGTTGTCTCCCTTGACATGGGATCTGAATGAGGCCTTTCTGCTGTGAGGTCCCTGGAAGGCCAGCACGTCACTAACTTCTTGGCATGCTCCCCAAGGAGCCAGCCTCACACGGCTTCTCTCCCACAGGTGTTGAAAGGTGCTGCTCCTCAGCCAGCAAACAGTAGTGATTCACTAGCAACAGAACCCAGGAAAACAAGCTGTGCGAATGGCTTGGCCATTGCAGTCATGAGTCATCACTTCTCCACCCTCCACCCTTCTTCTCATTCTGTGGTGCTTCCCATCCCTCCTGAAGGAAGATATTGTAAGGGAGATTTTCTAAACCAAAGTTGTGAAATGTCCTGCAGTTTTGACCCCTATGTTGGGGCTTAGGAATTTCAACTACTTGTACCTGTATCTCCAAATTGAGTTCAACGTTTTTATGAACTCTGGGAAATCTGTTTTTCATATTTAATTTTAAATGAAATATAGAAAACTGGACATGAAAACAGTTAAGCCTAGGATGATCAGACATGCCTTATCTTCTCTTTAAAAATATATTTTGATCCAAAGCCTGAAGAAGAATGTTTTGATACAAAACTTCTTTTTTCTAAGTACATGAATAGAGATTTCTCTTAACTAATCAGACAAAAGTTAGAGAATTTGTCCTGAACAATGCAAGGAAAATGTGCCTATAACTTGTTAGAGCCAGAGTCAAGACTTTGTGGGATCTTATGAGGAATAGGAAAAATTTAATCTGCTAGCTATGTTCTCCAACCAAAAAACACATCTAGGTTTGCAGCCTTAAGAGCATTAGTTTGGGCTGTGCAAGGCATATGCGAGGTCTATCATCTCAGCCTTGCTCTTATTTAATGTTCTTATCATTGAAGCTGAGGTAAAGGACAGAAGGAGGGGTGGGAAAATTCTGTGAATGAGGCAGAGTTTTAGTTAGCTGTTGGTCTACTCAGTTGCAACAAAACCTTTGTTTCTAAATCAAATCTGAGAGCCAAATGACAACTGCAAAGTCACTGAGAATCAATGCAGGATTAGAGGGAATCAAAGGGCATTGTGAATGGGAAAGCCTTGGTACTCAGTGAGCTGGCTGCAAACATCAGCAAAGCCTGCCAGCCAGGCTCTTCATTTCTTATCCCAAAATTGAAGGGATTGAGATAAACAAGCTCCTCAGCATGTGCACACTTCAAGTTAAAGAAGACAAAGCTAAGAGAGGACACAATATGGTTTCTCAGTTCCCTCCCAAAGTGAAAGAGCTAATAAAATCGTGTTAGGAAAAATGGTCCCAAGGTTCACACTTCTGTTATCTCCACTAAATTCCACAGGCTTCTTGCCTCTTTGGAAAGAGGGAATCTTCTCTTTTGCATGCAGATACATAAGTATGGTTAGTACTTAAAATTAAATCTTAACCCCTGGGTGTGAAAAAACAAAGACAATAATGATAAACAAATGCAACGCAGTGATTATGTTGAGATACTCCATGACCCCATTTTCTTTAAAAGGCTTTATTATGGCTTCTTTCTGGATGATCTGCCAAGGCCTCCAGCTAAAAGGTGGGGTTTGGAAAGGTGGTTGGATTACGGGCCTATACCTGACTTGCACATAGGAGGTGGGAGCTGGCGGGAGACAAGAGACACCAAATGGGACCTGTAAGGGCTTCGCTCCCTCCCTGGTTCCTCCTTGAGGTAAGCAGCTGTCCTCTGTGAGGCCTTTCTGCCATGCTGTCCTCCTTCAGGACCAACCAACTATGGACGTAAACCACTATTAAATGTGAACCAAAATAACCCTCTCCTCCTTAAGTTATGAGTGCTAGGGTTGCATCCCAGTGGCAATGGAAGTAATAAGAGAGGCTTGATAAGTAATAATAATTTTAAGTGCAATTATGAGTAATATAACCCATATATTATCATAATATCCAACATACTTTTAAGTCATTACAGTGTGTCTGGGATTTTAGACAACCTCAATTTCTTCTCAGTAACAAGTATATGAATTTTAAGTGGGTCATGGTAGTGAGTCCATTCTACAGATAGGAAGCAAGTTTCAGAGGATCAAAGAAAATGAAGACAAGCGGTCCCTGACTGTGCCACATCCCCTCCTGAACCCTCCTCTTTTGTCCTGTAGGTGTGGCTCAAGATACAGTTCTGTGTGTCCAAGAAAGGATGTATTCTCACTGTATAAAAATCAGTGGTTTACTGTAGGATAAACCTGTTTCATTAGTTATTCAAGATGACCCTAGCCAGGAAACCACAGGAATGAAAGAGCATAATTAATACTTTACAGGGAAAAGCAAACTTTGTAAGAAAAAGATGATTAAGCCATCAAATTTCTTGTCAGAATTTTCTTGACATTTCATCAAATGTGTAGTTATCTCTCATTGATTTTTTTATAAAACAGCAGAAATAGCAATGGTTATCGAGTTCAATGTTATTTTTATTACTTCCTGCATGCCATTTATCTATAGAATTTGAAATCATATTCTCTCCTTTGAAGAGCTGGCCCAAGGTATGTGGGTAGCCTCAGACCCAGATTCATCACTGATTTTATTTGTGAGCCATTAGTTCTCATTTCCTCTCTTGGAAAATAACATCTATGTCATGCTCCTCTGTCTCACCTGATTAAAGGCCAATGGCAGTTATTACAGCCTGAGACTTAGCCATCTGCACGTAGTCATGTTGCTTGCTGCACTAGTGATGCATGAAGGTTAAAACAAAGTACATTTTTAAACAATGTAATATTTAAAATTCTTCAGATTCTCAATTGTGTTGTGATCAATACTGTGCTCTACACGAAGTAAAATCATTATGAGGAAATCATAACAGCAAAGCATTCCATGTTTTTATAAAAAAAAAAAAAAAAAAAAAAAAAACTAGAAATGTGGGGCTGGGGAGATGGCTCAGTGGAATAAGCACTTCCCTGGCAAGCACAAGGGCCTGAGTTCAATCCCTGGTTCTGAAAAAAAAAAACTAGAAATGGAATTGCATCATTTGGGTGCATCAGATTAAAGTAAACAGACACCACTAATATGAAGGCCAAATTGATACCATAGACAATAAAATAAAGGAATAATACTCAAATTCACAGAATACTAATCCTAAAAAGAAAGCATGATAGACTGGAAAGAATAGTACAGATCTGATCTGTGATTTGAAAGTTGTAGGCTGAAAATCTAGCAGTTTGTCTCTTGATGAAAAAATTCTAACCTTACGAGTTTTAACTTCCACTTCTATAAAATAGGATTCTAATGTTTGGAAGTGTCTAGATATTACAGATATAACATATAAAACAATGGTTAATTAAGTCCCTTACATATTTCCTTACTTTGTGTCTATTGAAAATACATACATTGCTGTGAAAGGACATGGTATGGCAGGGACCACCTTTGTAAGTCTTCAACTGCTGACAAGAATGATAGGATTCCAGCCCTCAGCTGGTGATTGGCTGCTTTGATGTTATGTACATGTCACATGCGAAATGCTTTCTCTTGAAACAAATGGCCTGGCTTCTCTCATGTGGATCTTTTAAAACATTTAACTTTCAAAACATGTGCATTTTTAAATCACTGACCCTTTCATTTTTCTCCTTTATGAGAATGGATACTTCCAAGAAGACATTAAAATTTCTATAAGCAAATCAAAGCGAGAAATGCAGTGTCAAGGCATAGGCAAGTGGGTAGCCTAAAGTGGAACTGCAGGATAAGACAGACAGGCCCAAGCAGATGAGCCTCACAAAGCAGGGCTTTTTCATAGAGGAGTGTGGGCGGGAAACCAGCAGGTTTCCTCCCGCATCTCAGCTCTCCAGGAGGAAACCTGCTGAAGACCAGCACCCATCTGCTGCCGCCAAACTCATCTGCTGCACTAAGTCACAGGTCCTTCACAGACAGAGGTCAGGACAGTCCTGGTAGTAAAATTTGGTCTGCATAAAAGGTGATAATGAAAGCAGGCAAGAAGTACTTTTCTTTCTAACATTGACAAATTCATAAACTCTTTTGGAGATACATTTTAATCAATGAACATGGATAACAAACAGCCACAGGAAAAATATTTCCATTTTTCAGTTCCAAAATTTGCAAGCTACCTGAAATAGGTCCCTCTAGTATGCTGAAATGATTAGCATAGTATTTGAGGTAAGTGCAGTGGTAGGCATCGTGACATCACCTTGACCACGACACACTGATCCAGGAACCAAGCTAGATCCTTTGTCTCTTTTACTTGGGAGAAAATATCAAGGCTTATCTATTTGTTCTCATTAATCTCTCTGAGTTTAAATAGCTTGCATGAAACCACACAACCAGCACAATAAAGATCAGAACTTAAACCCTAACCTGTCCAAACGAAGCCATAGTCTAAATATCATGTCTACATGAGCTTTTCTGTTGCAATAAAAGCTGCTTCCCAATTTTATACTTTTGATCCACTTCTCCCTGATGCATAAAAATCATGCACAAGTTATCCAGTGTTCAATTTATATATTTAAAAATATTCAGCTCCTTCATGTCCAAATGGCAGAGAACTCCCATCTAGTGATTTTTCCTCCTAAGCAAGCATAAAAAAGATCACCCCCATGGGATCATTTGAATAGATTCATCTGGGGCACGCCTATGGCACTAAAGCAGGTGTCCTATTGTGAGTGAAGTCTGTAAGACCCGGTGGTTAATCTCATCTTCCTTTCCTAGCACAGCTCCAGTATCTGCAAAGAACACAGCCTGGGGTCCCTTCTGATACATGGGCAGCCCAGCAGCTCCATGCCAGGAGCTTTCGTTTGAGTGTAGCTGCTCATCTTACAGGTCTTCTCAGGTGCAGAGAGGACACACTGCCCCTGATTTCCCACTCCACAGTAAATGTCCCATTAGACTAACCCCAGCATTCTTGTTCTTTCTAACTTGGATCTTCCTGGTTATTTGGGTGACTCCTCTTTAGGACACAAAGAGACCAACAGACTGCAGAGTCAGAGCATTTCCTCATATAGCCTCTTACCCTATCCCCTTGCACACTCTGTCCCAGAATGGGTCCGTTATTTCTTTCTCCCTTACTCTATCAGCAGTCTTTTCTTCTTTGCTACTTTGGATACAGTGGGCATGAGTGATTCGACCTTTTTTTTTTTTATAACTTTTCACTTTCTAATGATGCTACTTTCATTGCTTTTATTTTTTCACTTTTATTGCTTTTTTTTTTTTTTTTTTTTTTTTTTTTTTTTT
>PVKA01045198.1:0-15731 GCA_004027165.1 Ctenomys sociabilis
GGACTCCTAGTGATCCTCCTGTCTCAGCCTCCATGGTGCTCGGATTATAGGCATGCACCACCATACCTGGTTTCCAGGCTGGCACAGTATGCATCGAACTCTGGTCCTTGCACTTGCCAGGCTGACACTTAGGCCCCTGAGCTATTTCCCCAGCACCTCCACATTTTTTGGGTATCAGGAATCAAACTTAAGACCCTGTGTTTGCCAGGCAGGTGCTGTGCTGCTTAGCTACATCCACAGCCCCTTGTAGTCTGCTATTTTAAGATAACTGCTTGTGCATCCAACTATTTACTATGATTAGTTTAAGTTCTCCTATGTCAGTTGTATTTCATGTAAGACTTTGCAGTGTACAGAGTGAAAGTAGCCTGGGGAAAGACAGAGGTCTGGGGTGTGGAAATAGCTGGCAGTCACACTCCTCGGGTGACAGCAAAACCATAGATGAGTTCACAGCTGAGGAAACAGCTGCGGACCATGGACAGGCGGAGTGTCCTGTCTGTACATCCCGACATCTTCCTACCAAATGGTCCTGCCCTCCCCTCTACAGAGCCACCAGCTGTGATTCATCATTTTCTTTTGTGAAAGGATAGAATTTTTAAAATTTCCCTGCTTTGAGGAAGGTGTAGTCTTTGAATGGAATGCTTTCTCAAAAAATATAAATACGGATGCTGTGGAAGCCCAAAGGCCTCAGTAATTCACTGACTCATTCAGGGCTCTGTCCTGATGAAACTCAATGTGGCTTATTTATCCTGCTTATTTTTGTATATTCGGCAGGGACATTTATAAACTATACAAGGGCATTGCACTTTGATTCCCACATACACTTTTCTAGTTATGAGGAAGAAATGGTGTGCGCATGTGCATATATTTCCCAAGGAGATTTACATGATAAAACACACCTCCTGAGATTTTCTGTCACATCTGTTTGCTGCACCTATTCCCTGTACTGCTGAATTACACTATTTTCTATGTTATGTTAGTTAGCTTTGCACTCCTGATGTAGACAACTTAAAAGGGAAGTGTTCTTTTTGGCCCAGGTTTCAGGGCTCTCTAGCCCGTGCTCAGCCGTCTCCACTTCTTTGGGGCCACTGCGAGGCAGACCCTCATGGCAGGAAGCACACAGAAGACAGCTGCTCCTATCTTCCTAGCTGGGAAGCAGGGCCGGAAGCACAAGAAGGAGTGTCGTCCTCTTCTCTGCTCCAGGCCACCCAGGCACTGGCTTCTGCACAGGGCCCCACCTCGTGAAGTTGCCGTCTCCTTCCAGTAGCACTCTGAGCCTGAGATCAAGCCTTCAGGGCCTGGACATCCATCCGGGAGACCTGGAGGCTCTAAGCCACACGCTGCTCACAGCTGGGGCACCTTTGTAGAGAAACTTGAAGATGAATGATTTCTGTATCATCCTCATAGATTTCCTTCCCTAAAATGTGGCAGGTTCTTGGGGAACAAAATTTATCTAATTTGCTTCCCACTAAGTCATAAGTTGCAAACTATTCATTAGGAAATGAATGGAGGTAAGGGATTTAGAAAAGATCTAGAAAAGTCTTAAGACTATTACTTTCCACTCTGAAATAAATAACAGCTCTGCAATCACCTCAGTTAAAGTCCTATAAGGAATACCACATTTTTCCAAGCAGAACATATGGAATCTCCAGAAAAATATAAAAGGGCTCTGTTTAAGAGTCACAATCAGGAATTATGTGTTATGAAAATTCAGAGACTTTTTAGGAAACAGTTGTCTTAGCAAATGGATTTGTCTATGTCCATCCGGTATGACCAGTTTTGTCATTTTCACAGTATTAGCTTTTAGAAAATAAAATCAAGTTCTATGCCTAGGCATATTTAGCAACTCTTCTCAAAGATGGAAAAAGATTCCTCATTTTGTTCCTGCTCAAAATTTTTATTTTAAATACTAAGTGTTTCTCTTTTATCATATTTAGTTTTCAAACTGCCTCACTATAAGACCTGGAGTATATTTTTTAATCCAGAAATAAACAGCTGATTCCTGGCTGTTGACAAGAGGAACCTTGGAAAGGAAAGGAGTCTGGCTTCTTTCCCAGACCTTAACCTTGCAGATACTACAGAAACGCGAGCGGTGTTGACAGGTCCCAGAGCTCCGAAGCCCTGACAGATCCGTGGAGAGACAGGTGCTGTGTTCCTGCTGTCGAGTTGGAGGAGGGCGGGGGCAGAAGCAGCAGACAAGCAGATGGAGAATACTAGTGCTTCTTCATCTCCTCTTACGCTAATTGTCTGGTGATGTCCCTGCCCACCTGACCCATCACTTACAAGATATAATAAGTAAATAAATAAACAAATAACAGAGTAGAACGCAAGAGGAATCGTGCCTGTGCTGAGATGGCTTTTCCGGCGGCAACTGCAGAGGGGAACGGGCAGAGTACCAGCTTAGGCGCTTTCAGGCTTAGTCCCACCTTGTCTGGATGATCAGAAGCCGGAAGAGCAGCCTGGCTGGAAGCAGTACCTGGAAGAGTACGGGAGTCTGCCGACCGAGGAAGTGTTGGAAACGGGAGCGTGGATCCAGCTGTGGGCCGGGACTGTGATGAGGGGGAGGGCGGCGAGCCGGGCCAGCGTGGCAGCCCCGTGCCCTTAAATAGTGCTGACCTTATTTGCAAGGGCCATAAACTCACAGTCTGAAATAAAAGATTTTCAGAGTAAGGTACAGAAAGTTAAATGAGAAAGCAAAAGCCAACAAAAAGAATGAGACGAAAGCAAAATTAGTTGAGAGGACCTCTACTGTTACACTAGAGTTAAGCTTTATAAATACTTGGATCACAGAAGTACAATGATAGAATTATGTAACAGAGGTCAGTAGTCATTATAAATAACTATGCGAGCAGGCGCAAGGGTGGGAGGTTCTTTCTCCAGGCCTGCCGTACCAACGCTCCCCCCCAACCCCGGACACACTGAGACTGGGCGTGGTGGCCCACACCTGTAATCCCAGTTCTTGGGAGGCTGTAAACAGGCAGATCACTGAGTCTGATCTAGTAGTGAGACCCTGAACACACAGTAGACCCTTTCCTAAAATACAGAAAAACAGGGGCCGTGGAGATAGCTCAATAGAATAAGCGCCTCTCTGACAAGTACAAGAGCCTGAGTTTAATCCCCGGTTCCAGGAAAAAAAAATACAGAAGAATAAACAAATAAATGAATATACTATGTGAAAACTTAAATAGATTAGTAGTCTAACAAAACAATTATTAGTGAAATTATAAAACAATTCTTGGCCAAGTATTTTCACTGGTGAGTTCTTACAACTTCTTAAAGCATGCAATTCCTTTTTCTCATACATTATTTTAAAAAGTTCTATTCAGAAGGATTCGCTTAGAGAAACAGTCAAATAAATGTGTGTAAATACAGAGTTTTCTTAGCAGAAATTGGCTCATCCAGCTTTGGGAGCTGGCAAGTCTACAATCTGCTGCAGGATTGGCCAGTTGGAAAGCAGAAAGCCAGCATTCCAGGTGGAGAGCGCAGGCAGCATCCCGGTGTGTTCCTTCATGCCTGGGAGTGGGGCGGGGGGGTGATCGCGACCACTGTTGCTGACTCATTGCTTTCTTCAGAGCGCCAAGCCCCTAGGGGGTCAGCAGTGTGCACTGGGCGTTTCTGTGTGGGCTTGGGGGCGGGGCTCGCAGGGCACTCAGAGCTCACGGGACACATGCCGGGCCCCTCACTGGCTGTTCTCTGGGGCTGCCCTCGTCCTCTGCTCTCAGACCATCAAGCACTAGGAGGCTTCATTCCAACACAGTGCTCCACCATAGTGTTTCCTCCCGGAAACCCTGCAGCTATGACTGGAACCACTAAAATTTTTGAGACAAATTAAATTTTATACCTTTAAGCTATGAATGTTGAGTGTTGTGTCCAACAACAGAAATCTCTTCATACCATAGTAGTGTCCATTTGATTCTGCTTCTGCATTCAACTTATTTACTGAATCCCATCCAGGGCACGGACAAAAATCTCCTTTATCCAAACTTGACAAACTTAAATGTTAATCTAATTACAAAACTCTCCAAGTTAATGCATAAAATTAACCTTTTCAATGGAAGATAAACAAAATGGGAACACCTAATTTTAAAAGCACATTTGAAATTCAGATTTCTAGCCTGATGAGCACAGTATGGGAATAAAGCTTGGACTTACACCGTTTATGCCAAGAAAAATAAGATTTCTAATTAAAATACTAGTTTTGAATGGGAATGAGAATATTTAAATTACATTTAAATTTGGAAACTCTAGAGCCACTTCTTTATTCTGAAACTAATAAGTCCCATCAGAGGCAGTGCTCCACGTGCAGAAGACATGGTTTGAGACTCCCTCACACCGCTGGGATAAAGCAGTGGGGCTTTAACAGTGGCTCAGCAGGTGTCACTTAGTAAACATGACACAAAACATCAGGACAGTGAAAGGTGAAGGTCATATGCTCGATCTGCTCCATAGATGCAGGAAAGATGTTCAGTAAAGTTCAGCACCCCTGCCTAATGAGAGCGCTCAATTACATGTAAAGGGAATATTCCTCACTATAATGAGAGCCATGTATAAGTGAATACCTCAGTTTATCAAATGAGGAAAACATGAACTCTTTCTCCAATGTCTGGAAAAAAGAGACCCATTTCTACCATATCTACTCAACAGAATGCTAGATGTCATAGCTAAATTAATGAGGTGACTGGGTAGATAGCTAGCAAACTAAAGTACCTGCTTAGGTAGAGAGTGGTGACGTGGGTTCAATCCCTGGCATGCAGTGCCAGCTCTGACCCTGGGGTGTGTTGAGATGGCACTTGAGAGTGGGCATGGTGGCATGTGCCTGTAATCCCAGCACTTGGGAGCCTGAAAATGGGAGAATCACTATCAGTCTGATCTGTGTAGTGAGACCCTGTACTAAATACATAAAAAAAAATCAATTAATTCTCAGGACCCTTTCCACCCTGCTGTCCTGGAAAAACTTCACACTTCCCCCATCCAGCCCAAGCTCAGGCCTGGAGAGTGTGGGGGTGAGCTCCTGTGCTCCCTTTGCTGGCCTATCTAGCTCAGGCTAGCCCTGAGTGAGACACTGCGTCACATTCTTGAGACCCTTCCACCCTGCTCTCTGGAGAAACCTGCACACCCCCATCCTCCCCAAGTCCAGGTCCAGCTGTGTGCGAGAGCTTCTGTACTCCCCTGGGCCCCCTGGGACAGTGGCACAACAGAAGAACACAACAGGTTCATTGTTGCACCAGAGGGGCACAACAGGTTCACTTCCAAGTGCTGCAGCAGGAAGAAGCTTAACATAAGAGCTAGACTCAAGAAAGAAATAACTGGATAAATTCAAACTTAATAGATCTGTAACTGGATTTTATTAGGTGCTAAGGTTATAACTGCACCAAAGCTCTACACCAAATTGTCAGAGGTCAGAGCTATATGACATGACAAAGAGAAGGAGCAAAACGCAATCTCAGGCCTCAAGCCCACCAAGAACAAGTGCAGAGGACACTAGTTCAGCTGAAATGTATGAATTAATAGTGTCAGAAGTAAAGAAACAATAACAGAAAGGTATAGATAAACTCAGAGCAGAATTAATTTCTGGAACAAAAAAGAAATCCCTGAATTCATAGCATCTGAAATAAAGAATCAAATGCAGAAAAATATGGAAGGAAACTCAATGCTCACCCAGAACAAGTGCAGAGGACACTAGTTCAGCTGAAATGTATGAATTAATAGCATCTGAAATAAATAAGCAGTGAAAGGTATAGAGGAGCTTAAATCAGAATTGATTTCTGAAATGAAAAAGAAATCTCTGAATTCATAGCATGTCAAGTAAACAATCATACACAGAAACATATGGAGGAAACCAAACCTGAAAAAAGATCTATAGTAAAAGAATTAATAGGTGCTTTTAAAGAACACCTTGATTAAAATAAATAGAAGAGATTAGAAAATTGGCAGACTCCATCAATGAGCAATACAGGAAAAAATAGACTGCATGAAGCAGAGTCACACAGATACAGAGAAACAAAATCTCAATCACAAGCCTGCAAAACTGTTTGAGTGAAAGTAAACACAGAGTCTCAGATCTTGAAGATGCAGTTAGTGAAAAGGTAAGAAAAGATCTCTTAAAAACAACGAGGATGCAGGAATAAATAATTTACCACCTGCAAGACAATGTTAAGATGAACAATGTGAGACTAATAGGCATCAATGAGAAAGAAGGAGTCAATACAAATGAGATAAAAAGAATATAGGCTGAAGTAATAGCAGAAAACTTCCCAAATATGAGGAAACAATCTTACATTCAGGTAACCAAAGTAGGAACACCAAATAACTTCAACCCAATTAAAAACACACCAACACATATAATAGTCAAGATCCCAGAAATCCAGCACAAGAATAACATACTGAAAGGCGCTAGGGAAAAGAAGTAGATTACATTTAAAGGAAACCCCATCAAAATTATGGCCAAGTTTTCTTCACAAACCATGAAGGCAAGAAGAGCATGGAGCATAGTACTTCAAATCCTCTATGAAAACAAATTCCAGCCCAGACTATGGTACCCTACAAAACTCTCTTTCAAGTTTGATGAAGAAGTGAAACACTTTCATGACAAAGAACAACTAAAGAATTTCATGACAACAAAGCTTATAATTCACAGACTACTGAAAGATGTTCTAGAGAGGGACAAAAATGATCAGAACTCCACCAATACAAACAGAGGGAACCCACTAAATAGGGCAAACAAACACAGGACAAAAACGAGTAAACAACAGGTGAATAACATGACAATCTTAAGCCAATGTAAATCGACTCAATTCACCAATTAAGAAAATTAGACTGGCACAGTGGATTAGGAAACAAAATCCAACAATATGCTGTATACAAGACACACACTTAACTCAAAAGGACATTCATAGGCTCAGAGTCAAAGGATGGAAAACAATACTGCATGACCCAGCACATCAGAAAAAAGCAGGGGTAGCAATCCTGTTCTCAGACAGACCCTGTCTCAAAAAGACAGTCTCAACTTTAATCCAAGAATGATCAAATGACACAAAGGCCACTATATACTGGTTAGGGGAAAAATTCAAGAGGAAGTGGTAACACATAAATATGTTTGCAACAAACATGGGAGCACCCAACTAAACAAAACAAGTCTTAATGGACATGAAAAATATAATATCCAATACCACAATCTTAACAGGAGATCTTAACACTCCCTTATCTCAAAAAGATAGGTCAACCAGACAAAAAATCAGCAAAGAAGTGGCAGAACTGAATAAGAGCTTGAAACAAATGGACTTGGTGGACATATACAGACTGTTCCACCCAACCACAACTGAATGCACATTTAAAAAAAAATTATGTTATATTTTGTAAGGACTTAAAGTTTAACATATCAATGCTTGATGAAGATCATCTGTTCCATGTTAAGCCTAGAATGTTTGGTATTGAGACAGATAGTTTGTTTAAGCTCAACAACAAGGTTGTAGGGTAATAAGAATAGGCTTCTCTTCTGGAGGGTTAATAATGTAAGTTTGCAGACCAAAAGTTGTAGAGAAAGGAGGGCCGCAAGGACAGCCAACATTTTGGCCCTAGCCTTTCAAGTCAATGAAGACTTAGGACATTTGAGAA
Organism: Ctenomys sociabilis; assembly: GCA_004027165.1. Taxonomy (NCBI): domain Eukaryota; kingdom Metazoa; phylum Chordata; class Mammalia; order Rodentia; family Ctenomyidae; genus Ctenomys; species Ctenomys sociabilis. The sequence goes on from PVKA01045198.1 coordinate 7,612, forward strand.
CCTGTACTGAGACATCATGCACCTTAGTTGTGTCCCATATTTTCTGATCAAGGAGATTATGGTGCCAAAGAGGAAAGTGACTGATGATGTAGTGTGCTGAAGGAGAGTCACATGGAGAGAGAACATTCTCTCAGGCTTTCACAGAGAGCAAATTGGTCAAGCAATGGTTGTGACTCATGCACATGGCTGACACAGACAAAGGATCTACAAACTGTGGTACAGGGTCTCAGGAGAAATCCTGAGGGGATTTGACTGACCTTAATTAGATACAAAAGCTACAATTCTTATTATATAGGACTTGCTTTATCTTGGTCTTAACCATCCAGCAAAAGAGTATAAAAATGAAGTATAAGAAGTAAAGCCATATTATTATGCTGAGCTGAAAACAACTCAGGTCAACAACTTCTGACATTGTCAGACATACAAAAAAACCCAATACTATTATGGAGTACTAGACTATTTTGGAATATTTTGCTGAATTTACACACCTATAATATTTAATTGACAAAACTAATCACAAAAAGGGATACAAATTAATGACCATTTTGTATCTGTAGATTCAAAATAGTTAAGATAAATATACGGCTACATTCTCTTAAATCAATGAATAAAGGGATCTGTTCTAATAGTGTTTGTAAATAGAATATTACGTCTGCATCTTGTCCAACAAATAACCACTAAGAAAGCAATATGCAATGTATCAATTATTGAAACTGTCCTACTAATTTGATTTGAAACTGTCTCATTGCTATTTGTTTCTCAATAAAATTATGGGGGAAAAAAGGACAAGAAAAAGTAAGGTTTATTGATAAAAAACAATTAATTAATGAGGCAAGGGGGAGAAAATACACAAAACTGAAAGAGAAAGCCTAATTGTCACTATTTGCAGATACCTACTTTAACTATTTCATCAATACTTTATAACTTTATTGTGTAATTCTTTCACTTATTTGAAAATAAGTCACCTTATATATAGAAAACCCAAAATCTCTCCTAAAGCAGTAACAAAAGCTCTTAAGAATTCACATTTGCACAGTGTAAAATCAATACAGGAACATCAGCAAAACAGCTTTAAAGTAATTAATTATCTTCACTGAAAATCAACAAAAGCAATTCCATTTATAGTACCTTAAAAATACATACAAATAAATTTAATCAAATAAGTGAAAGAATTACACAATAAAGTTATAAAGTATTGATGAAATAGTTAAAGTAGGTACAAAAATTGAAGGCCATTGCACTTTTATAGGTTGCAAGAACTGATCCAGTTACAATGAGCATCTTATGCAAAGATGGTCTCCACATTCAGTGTCATCTCTATCAGAATACCAATGTCTAGAAAAAAATCTAAAATTTAAATGGAAATACAGGATGTGTCAACTAGACAAATCCATCTTAATCAAAATGAACACAGCAAGAGGGTTTTGCCACTAACCTTCAAAATACACTCCAAACCAAGGTGGTCAAGGCAGCCTGACATCTGGCTAGACATAGACGGAAGAACAAAATGAGACAGAAGACTTCCTTGCACGCCCGCACACCTATGGCACACCGATCCTGGACAGCCGGTATATGTGTTGCAACAGAACTGTCTACTCAGTGACAGCTTTTGGGAAAACCAGATATCCAAATAAGAAGGAAGCAGACCTCTGACTCCCACCAGTTATAAAAGTGTTAAGAGTGGCTTAAAGCCTACTGTGAGATGTCAATCTGTGTAGTCTCTAGAAGATGATATAGAGGGGATGCTATAGGAGTTTGAAATACACAAAGATTTTGTTGGCGTAAAAACCCACAGAACAGGGAACAACACCAAAATATGAAATAAAATGCAAAAGACAAATAGGACTGCAGAAACTAAAACTCTTAGAAAGTAGGCAGTAATCCTAACAGATAGCAAAACCTGCAGGCAGAGCGTTCTGTGTCATTAAGCGCCATAGAGAAGCGAATCTGAGGCACAACATGCATCACCTCACCCAAGTTAAAGAGTGGCTGCAGCCACAGCTGCCGGTGAGGACGAAGGAGTGGACATCTAGAGAAGGGAGACTCTGGCACTCTGAGGGAGGAGCGGAGTGTGAATCGTAATTATTGTTTAATGGAAGCAGAGTGAGACCTGCTGATGTACCAGAAGTGTAACTGCCGTCTGAAGTGACACTGGGTCATGTCCGAAGGAAATAAGTCACCCGCCCTCAGCTCCATGTTTGGTGTAGTGCTTTTCACCAACAACAGAAAAATGGAAACAACCCAAGTGTCTGTCTTCTGATGAATGGATAAAGAAACTACGGTACTGCGAGTGGCCACAGGAGTGGAACTGAAGATCACTACATTCCGTGACAAGAGCCAGGCCAAGGACAAGCACGCAGGAGAGCAGAATGTGGAAGACAGAGCTGTGGGGACAGTGGAAGGTGCAAGGGAGGTCGCTGATGGTGCTAAGTCACAGTTACACAGGAACATGGACTTCTGTCAGGCTGTTGTATGGCATGGTGAGTACCCTGAGCCAGTATTTACTGTGCGCTTCCTTAAGTGGTAGGAGAAAGTATTTGGAATGTTTTCATCTAAAGACATAATACATTTTTGTAACTAAACATACATTTAACCAGATAGAAATATTACATTATATATATATATATATAATAATATATATAATATATTATATAACATATATAATATATGTAATATTATTATATAATATTATATATTACATATATTATATATAATATTATAATATATAATATTATACCATTAAAATTTACATTTTAAGTTTTTATATTAAGAAATAACTTGGCTCATGAACATTTCTGTTTACAAACAGTTCACTTCATGGCGTGGATCTGCCCGGATCGTGCCTCCTGGTGGTGCATGCCTAGACGCCCTCCAGTCTTGGTAGAGGACATGAACTCTGGGCCTGACTTGTTTTTCTTAGAATTAAGTCAAATTTCTCCAAATAAACTTTGGAGATGAATTTTGTTTTGTTTTTCCATTTTCTCAGGAAGATTTAGGTACTGTAGCACATTTTCTCCTAACTAATGTCAGGGAGATGGTCCTATGTTTGATTATAGAAGACTGCAGTAGCATGGCAACAACATGTCCAGGGGCTGACGAAGACAAGTTGCGATAAACACATTTTAAACATAAAATTAATGCATCGGTTATGAGCTAAGATAAATAAACTTTTCAGTGTAATTTGTGTTTAGTTTTTGTCTTACTCTTCTCCACTGCTGGGACAAATAATCAACCCCCAAAGTGAAGGAAGAAAAGGTTTATTTAGCTCACAGTTACTGAAAGTTTCAGTCTTTACTCTGCTGGCTCCAAGGCAGAGGGGCACAGGGCAGAGGAGCAGTTCATGGTGGTAGAAGGCAGCAAACATCAAAGAGCGAATTGGAGGATTAACAGCAACAGTGGCAACGGAGGCAACAGAGCAAGTCTGTCTTTCTGTTTCTCTTACGCTACATTTGGGCTATCCACCATGGGCTGGGTGTCGCACTCACACTCATAATCCCAGCAACAGTTACTCCCATAGTCCCAGTGGATCATGAGTTGATCACAAACTCTAGAACACAAGCTGCCGCGTGCCTGCATGAGGCCTTGGACACTTACAAACAATAATAGTTTTGATAAAAATCAGCATTTGGCTTTTAGAACTCTTAAATTATGAAGGATATTAAAATGAATCCACAAAAATATAGACAATATTCAACTATCTTACATAAATTGCCTGTGTCATCGTGAGAAGACTCTGCCCAGAGCATGAGATGGGAATGTAACGGCCCTATGTGAGGCAGATCACGGAGTGCTTCTCTTGCCGGTTAACATTATAAAAATGCCAACTCTCATCAAGGGACCTACAGCCATTAAAAATCTCCGTAGACTTTGGACTGCGTGGAGATGGGTGCATTCGTTGTGAAACTTATATGGAAATGCAATTAACCCAGCATAAGGAAAGAATTTTGAAAAACAACCAACTAATCATCTAGCTAAGATGTGTTGACAGATATCAATATCTATGAAGCTATCCCAATAAGAACAGTGTGTTATTGGACCCAGGTTAGATAAACTGGCACTCAGTATAGTACAGAAACAAGGCCACACATGTATTAAAATAGTTCTGTTCATTTTCCATAATAAGAGTACTCACTATATTAAATGTATATGTATTTTATCCATATCTATATATACATGGATAAAATAAAATTTATGAAGAAAGTAACTAGAAAGACTTTATATAGTACATTAATTTTAATTCCAGGATTTCATATCCAAATGTAAGAGATAGATAATGCAATTATTTAATGACAGCATGGAAGAAACCTTTGTGAATGGGAAGTAAGAAAAATTCCTTTAGGGGCCGGCCAAATAGCTCAGTGGACCAAAGCACCTGCTGAGGCAGAGCTCAGCACCTGGGGTTCGATCCCTGGCATGCCATGCCAGCCCTGCCACATCCCTGGGGTGCGCTGAGATGGCAATTGAAACTGAGTGTGATTGTGTGGGCCTGTAATTCCAGCACCTGGGAGGCTGAAAACAGGAAGATCGCTACAAGTGTGATCTACTCTATGTAGTGAGATCCTGCAGACCCTGTGGGCCCTGTACCCTGTGAACCCTGTACTAAATTTAAAAAAAAGAAAAATTCCTTAAACAAATGTTATCCCTGGTATAAAAATGATAAACTGGATAGTATTTGAATGAAGTAAACTTAGTAATCCAAATATTTCACTAGCAGAATAACAAGGCTTTAGAGCAAGAGAATTTACTTCTTATTACATATGTTTGTCAAGTAAAACATATGTAGAACTTATAATTTTATTGGTTTCTGTATTATTTAAATGTGTTTAGTACAGGGTCTACAGGGTCTCACTACACAGATCAGACTTATAGTGATCCTCCTGTTCTCAGCTTCCCAGGTGCTGGGATTACAGACGTGAGCCACCATGCCTAGTCTCAATCTCTGTCTCCACATGTCCTGTGGGAAGGACCAGCACGGCATGCCCAGAATCAAACCCTGGTCCCTGCGTCTGCTTAAGCAGGTGCTTTAATCTGCTGAGCTATCTGGCCGGTCCTATCAATTTATTTGTAATGCCTATACATTGGATTAAAGTTATAGGCTCATAAATTAAGGCACACAGAAAAAAAAATCTACTAAGAAAATGAATGAGGGACTCTGAACAACATATTATAGCAGTAAGTTTTCAGAATGGAAAGAGATACAATCCTCCCTTGTATCTGCACTGAATCTGTTCTAGAATTTCTGCAGGCGCAAGTATAGACAATGTTCCAATCTTTGATGAAATGGCATAACATTTTTGCATGACCTATGCCTATCTTTTGTAGACTATAAATCATGTCCAGATTATTAGAAATGTCCACTGCAATGAGAATTCTGGGTAAACAGCTGCGATGCTGTCTTTCAAGGGTAAAATGATGAAGGAAAGTATCTGTCAATGTTTGGTACTGATATAATTTATTTTAAATTTTGCATTATTAATTAAGTTAAATATAAAAATATACCTATAATGGGGCACCATGTAATGTACAAAATATCTGTATATATACTATACTATTTAAATCAAAATAAACATATGTCTTTGTGTGTGCCAAAATGGCATTTAGTATTTTTTATGATGAAAACTCTGAAAATCTTATTATTAGCTTTATAAAACACAAAATGCATAATTATTATGTATGTTCACACTATTATGCAAAAAATAAAAAATCTGCAATTTTTAAAAAAGTACACTTTCCATCTTCCAGTTAGTTTAATCATTAGAAGTAAAATTTGGAGGTAAGATAGCTGGTTGATTGCACTTCCAACCGACACCTGCACCCCAATGTTCCCACTCTTATCCTTGTCAGCTGCTCTTTACCTCTTGTCCTTTCTCTTTACATGTAAAATTTTATTTACTTATTTAAATTTTTACTATTTATTTATTTATAATCAATACGTTGTACATTGTTATCTTCTTAGTGGCTATTCATAAAACAAGAAGCAGATGGGATATCCTGTCCAAAAAATATCAGTACAAATCTTTCTTCTCATTGAGTTAAGTGAAAGTAGCTGTATATCTATCCTAATTATTCTGTATATACAAATACAAAATGGTCCTTCCTTTGTAGCCCCTTTTTTTGTTTAGTTCTGTCAAAAATGGGTATTCCATTGGTATCTAAATACTATAGGTGCATGAATTCAACAAAACAATCCAGCAGTCCACAATAGCAGTGGGTTATCCACAGAAGTTGTTGACTTGAGCCATTCACAGCTCAGTATATTAACATGGCTTTACTTTATATACCTCAATTTTATACTTTTCTGCTGGATGTTTAAGACTAAGATAAAGCAAGACCTATATAATAAGAAATATAACTTTCATATTAGATAAGGTCAGTCAGGTACCCTCAGCGTTTATCCTATAACCCTGTACCATACTTTCTAGATCCTTTGTCAGTGTCAGCCATGTGGTGAGTCACGGTCATTGCTTGACCAAGTTGCTCTTTCTCTGTGGAAGCCTGAGAGAATGTTTTCTCTGCATGTGACTCTCCTTAGGCACACTATACATCATCGACCACATTCCTCTGTGGCTCCATAATCTCCTTGATCAGAAAATTTGGGGCATGACTGAGTTATATGATCTTATGGTACAGGTTCTCCTGTGTCCTGAGTCTTCACTGACCTTGAAGTGCTAGGGCCAAAATGTTGACTGACCTTGCAGCCTTTCCTTTTCTCCAATTTTTGATCTGCAAACTCAGGTTGTTAACCCTCCAGAAGAGAAGCTTATATTACCCTGCAACATATGCAGTTCAGTTTACCCACACTATTTGTCTAAATATCAGACATTGTAGTCATAACATGGAAAAGGTATTTTCCATCAAGTATTGATATATTACACTCTAAGTCTTTACAGAATATAAAGAAAAAAATTTAAAAATAGGAATTAACACTTACATATATTTACATAGATATTTAGAAATCTATCCATATACAGCACTGTAGCAGGACTTTCTTGTGACATTTTTTGTGTCTTATTTTTTATTTATTAACCTTTAAAATGTTTTTATTTGGAAGACAGCAATAACATGATCCCTGATGTACACTGCTGGTTCTCTTGAGCTGTTCTGAGGGAGGACTTTGTCATGCTGGTTTCTTGCTGACCTTGGTGTTCTTATCAAAGGAGGAGCTTGGGATCATGTTATTGCTGAGAATGGCTACAGCTCATTGTGGAGGAGCTCTGGACCTCATCTTGAGCATTGCTTCCTGGCTCTTGTGGACTGCTCGGCTTCATGGAAAGGTTTGTCACATAGGCTTTCCTGATGGGAACTCAGCCTTGCCCATTGCTGAGGGTAGCTGTGGTGCCTTTCAGGGGAGGTCTGGAGCTTACTTTGAGTGTTGTTCCCTGGTTCCAGTACAGATCCCTCTGTTGGCATGGATCCTTTATCCCAGTGGCATAGACTTTATAGCTTCCACCACTGAACTTGGGGCCTTCCAGTGTACATCTGTGAAGCAAGCCTGGCTGAGACTTCGTTGTGGGCTTTATGCCTCCAGTTGGACTTGTGAGGGCATGGTTATGGGCTCTAGGTTTTCAGCTCTAGGTTTTCAGCAGGATGTTAGAATCCAACCCTCAGTTGGACTCTTTGGTCTTTAGTATGTGGACAGACTTCCTGTCCTCTTTTTGTAATTCTTTGGGTTATTCACTATAAAGTAATCTGGTATTTCATTCTTCAACTTGCAGAACCCCCTAGCCATGACAGGAACCAGATATTCAGTTGTCCCTCTACTCGGATCCTCTTGAGTTTGAGGTCCTACCAGTGTTGACATCATTACTCTGATAGGAACTAAAATAGAGCTGTGCATTTTGACATCATGAGACCACTCATTGTGGTAAATGTATGTGGCATTATATCTTTTAGTTTACAGAGAGATAGGTACAAACAATTCCTTACATGTAAGAAGAAAGACAATGTTTGTTTGAGAAAGATCTTTCATACTATAAATTTTAGAGAACAGATAGTAAATATGTTGTAAGAAATATCTTCTCTCAGATAATATTAGCAGAACGGTATGTATATACTATATTATAGGTGTAGTAGTTGATACATTGTGTCAACTTGAAAAGTTAAAAGCTTAACTAAATTGG
>PVKA01045199.1:0-15684 GCA_004027165.1 Ctenomys sociabilis
ATTGAATCTTTGATATAATTCAGCTATAAAAAAACCTGTAAATATAATTTCATGTATGCACCTTGTACAGTACCAAAACGTTATGAAAACAGTTTGCAATGTATTAATTCATCGACTCTGTATGGTTAAGGTGTCTTGAAACTGTCTGATTGACATTTGTATTTTAATAAAATAAAAATAAATGGAAAAAAAAATTAAACCATCTTCACTTGAAAGCCCTTTTTTGGGGCTGAGGAGATGGCTCGGAGGAATCAGGGCTTCCTTGGCAATTGCAAGGGTCTGAGTTCAATCCCTGATTCTGCCAAAAAAAGCCATTTTTCTGTGAATCTGGGCAACTACACTTTATTTATATATTCTAGGTGCTTGGACAGTTTGAATTAGCATATGACATGTTTTTCCTATAAGAACTATCTAAACTCTGAAGTTTTCTTTGTTCAAGGAGATTTTGCTGTTGATGTTGTTACTATTATTGTTTGTTTGTTTCTATATTTTGATCTGGCAATACCTAGGGCCTCACACAAGAACTTTGATTGAGCTACATTCCAGTCCTCTTTTATATTAATCAATTAATTAATTAATTTGCTTATTATTTTATGAGACAATCTATTTCTAGTTTTCCTCAAGTGGGATTTTGGCTTCCAAGCCTGTTTATTCAGGTTCCCAGGGTGCCAAGGTAACATACATGTAACAACACTCTTGGTTTAGTGTACTTTGTCATCATTATATAGGAAAAGTTATGTGTGTGTTTTCACAACTTTGAGATAATAATTTTCAAATTTGTAAGGTAAAATTTTAGCTATATGTGAGCAAAATGAATGTTAATAGAAATAAGACCCATCAAGTTAAACATTATATGGCTTCTCTTATACGAAAAAATCCAAAAATAAGTAATTTAAATAGCAAAGGAAATCGAAGGTGATAGAAAATAAGGAAAAAGAATATCCGGACATGAAAATTACACATGTAGATGATGTTAGTTGGTGGGAGGTAGAGAGGAATAGAGGGAAGTGGAGGTAAAGTGGATCAAGATATACCTATGTAGCAATCCTACACAATGAATACATCAGAAATGTACACTAAATAAAACAATTTTAAAAACTAAAAACTGATACCTTTTGGGTTTTATTTCTTCTTTTGGGTCCTTATACTAGGGAAACAATGTGATATTTACACATGTTGGTCTGGTTTATTTCACTTTTAAGTACAGCTTCTAGTTATGTTTACTTACCTATGAAGGATTTGAGTTTGTCTTTATAGCTAAGTGATACTTCCTTGTATAAAAATATTACATCTTTTTCATCCATTCTTCAAGTGACGAACATTTCAGTTGTTTACAATAATTGTCTACAACCAATTTTGCTGCTATAAACATGGGTGCACATAAATGGCTATGAGATGATGTTTTCAGTTCTTTTTGGAAAATAGCCAGAATGGGAATTGCTGGATTAAATGGGATTACCAGTCCTAGTTTTTTGAGGAGTCTTCACACTGATTTCCATCATGACTATATAGTCTATATTAGCACAAACACTGGGAAAGGGTTCCTTTTTACCCTCAGCCTCTGCAACATTTGTTGCTCATTAATTTCTTTATGATAGCAGTTCTTATATGCACTAGATTCATAAGACAATGATCTTGAGAAACATCATCAGATTTTGGAAACTAGCAGTTAATTGGTAGGATTCTAACCCTGACTAACTATATATTCTGATACCTGTGAACCAAGGAACTGCACTGAATTTAGCAAAGTGCAATAGAAGGATCAAACTTGGAATGCCTGTCATTATGGTCTGCTAAATACATACTTCTTGTTATGACATACCAACTATTACTATACTGTCTTTCAAATAAAAATTTTTAAAGGTTAATAACTGAAAAATAAGACAAAATTTTGTCACAGAACTGTCCTGCTACAATGCTGTATATGGATAGATTTCTAAATATCTATGTAAATATATATGTTAATTCCTATTTTTAAAATTTTTTCTTCATATTCTGTAAGGACTTAGAGTTTAATATCTCAGTATTTGATGGAAAATACCTGTTCTATGTTATGCCTACAATGTCTGATATTTAGACAAATAGTGTGGGTAAAACCAACTGCATATGTTTGCAGGGTAATAATAAGCTTCTCTTCTGGAGGGTTAACAACCTAAGTTTGCAGATCAAGAATTAGAGAAAAGGAAAGGCTGCAAGGTCAGCCAAGATTTTGCCCCTAGCCCTTCAAGGTCTTAGAAGACTCAGGGCATAGGACAACCTGTACTGTAACATCATGTAACTCAGTTGTGCCCCCACATTTTCTGATCAAGGAGATTATGGAGTCACAGAAGAATGCAATTGATGATGTATAGTGTGCCTAAGGAGAGTCAAGTGGAGAGAAAACATTCTCTGAGGCTTCTACAGAGAGAAAATTGGTCAGGAAGTGGACGTGACTCATTCACATGGCTGACACTGACAAAGGATCTACAAAGTGTGGTACAGGTTTACAGGATAAAACTTGAGGGTACCTGACTGACCTTATCTGATACAAAAGTTACATTTCTTGTTATATAGGTCTTGCTGTATCTTGGTTTTAACCACCCAGCAGAGAAGTATAAATAGGAGGCATGTAAATTAAATCCATATTAATATACTGAGCTCTGAATGGCTCAAGTCAACAGCTTCTGCAGATAACCCCCTACTATTGTGGACTGCTGAACTCTATTGGATTATTTTTCTGAATTCATGCACCTATAGTATATAGGTGGCAATAGAATATCCATCTCTGACAGGACTGAACAAAAAAAGAGGATACAAAGTAAAGACCATTTTGTATTTGTATATACAGAGTACTTAGGATAGATATACAGCTACTTTCGCTTAACTCAGTGAGAAGATTTGTACTAATTGTGTTTGGACAGGATATCCTGTTTGCTTCTTGTTTTATAAATACCCACTAAGATGATAACAATGTACAATGTATTGATTAAATAGATAAATAAATAATTTTAAAATGAGAGCAATTCTTTCTGTGGTGAGAAGGTATCTAAATGTTGTGTTAATTTGCATTTCTCAAATGGCCAGTGACGGGGAGCATTTTTTCATGCATTTATTTGTCTGCTATATTTCTTTGTTTGAGAAGTCCATATTCATCTCAGAAGCCCATTTTTGAATTGGGGACCTAATTTTTTTTTACTTCTTTATATATTCTAGATAAAAGACCTTTGTCTGAGGGATTATTGGTTAAAGTTTTATTTTCCAAATTGTGAGTTGTCATTTCACTCTGTTGGCAGTTTCTTTTGATGTGCAGAAACTTCTCAATAAACAGAAATCCCAGTTGTTGATTCTTTTTGTTTTGTTTTGTTTTTGTATTGTGGGGATGGGTCCAAAGGGCCTTCAGGGTCACACTACTAGCTAGAAATGGCTTGTAGGGATCCGCCTGTTTACAGCCTCTCAAGAGCTGAGATTACAGGTATGCATCACTCTGCCCAGCCTCAATTGCCATCTCAGCTTGTCCCAGTGACAGGGCTGGCACAACAGCCCCAGAGATCAAATCCCTGGCCCCTGAACACCCTGTAGACCCTTCTCTAAAATACAGAAAAAATATATCATCTCTCTCATGAATTTTTATTTACTTAATTATTAACATATGCAGTACACATTTGATATAAAAATCATTGCATTTATCAGGTGAGTAAAGTACATAAAACCTCATAATTTTTTTCTTTCCTTTCTACTTCTTTTCTCCCTTTGCTTTTATCTCTATTTCCTTTCAATTTTTAGAAGAGCTGTTGTCTATTTCTTGATATATTTTTTTTTAATTTTAGGGAAGGCTCTACAGGGTGTTCAGCATCTAACTACTAGGTCTGATTCATAATGGGTAGCCTATGTACAGCTTCCCAAGAGGTGGGATTACAGGCATATGCCACCACACTCAATCTCCATTGTCCTCTCAGTGCACCTCAAGGACTGGACAGGCACTGCAGGCCCGGGGATCAAACCTTTGGCCCCTGAGCCTACTTGCTGTGTTTTAGTCTACTGAGCTGTTTGGCAAGCCCTTCCTGATACTTATATTTCATTTTAATTTTTACATTCTTCAAATTTCTTAAAGGTGACAAAGCATGTTATACTTAAGATGGTATATGTGTCTTCACTCAATGTTATGTTTTAAGGTGTATCGATTTTCTTTTGCAGTATTTATTTATATGCTTACAAAGCTATATATTTATTACATTATTCTTTATTTCATAATTCATGCTCAATAATAATCATTTCAAATAATAATTAAGCAAAGAGTTTGTATGAATGACTTTTTATATTCTTAGTACTTTCTTTCAGCTGTCCATAATTTTTTTGAAAAATAAGTAATAAAATATATGGAAAAGTTTCAAGTAGCTCTTCAAGTATACAATCAATGTAATAGCATTCTGTTCAAAGTGTGGACAACACACAAGTAAAAATGAATTTTTTCTTTAGTCATAACATGTATTTTTAATTCAATGAAGAGAAACACAAGAAAAATACAATATGAAGATACATCTAAATAGCAAGTAACTGCAGAACTATTACAGTATTTCATGTGATTTTCCATAGCAAATGGAATATGTGCATTATTTACTTAATTATTAACTAATCTTTGCATTTGCTAAAGCATTATACTTGAGTAATTTAAAAAGACAAATAATTCAGTAAAGTTATAAGTGCTGGGCGTGGTGGTGCAGGCCTGTAATCCCAGCACTTGGGAGGCTGAGGCAGGAGAATTGTTCTGAGTTCAAGACCAGCCTGAGCTACAAAATGAGCTAAGGGCCAGCCTCAACTGCATAGTGAGACCCTGTCTCAAAAAGACAAAAATAAATAAATAAATAAATAAATAAAGTTATAAGTAAATCTGGAGCCAGCATCCTGCCATGAAATCAACTTACTGTCCTTTCCATTTTGATAGCTTCTCAAATTTACCTTTCACATTGAGAATTCAATACAAATTCCATTATACTGCTTTTATTGGAGTTTAATTTCATCACTAACTTCTACTAAAAGAATACACCAGAGTGAAATTAAAAAAGCAGAAATAAAGATGTAAGCTTGTTTCACTTTCTCAACAGTGAAGAACCTCAAGGGTAACAGTATACTGACATTTTAGAAGGATGCTTTTCCTAGCAGGTAAAAATCACGGTCAAATATCATTGTATATACTTACCTCCATTATCTTTTTTGGTAAAGTTTTCATCATTTAGTGATTTCTTACTTCTATGAAATAATGCTCTTGATATATCATCACAGTTATATTTATATATTTGTGTACATTTTAACTGTGCAGAACATTCTGTTTCTGTCTATCCTATGCATTTATTTATTTTGTCAGTACCAGGGATCAACTCAGGACAGTATGCTCACCAGGCAAACACTTATTCCACTGAGCTATCTCCCCAGCGTTGTCTGTCATATTTTAAATTGATCCGTCCTAAAAGTATTACTAGTTCCCTAAAGGGGAATTATTTAGTTCTATCCCTTTTTATTGGAAAAATATAAGCTCTATGAACTTCATAATGTCTTTTTATTTCTTGTATAGCCTGCTTTTGAAATATTACTTAGACTTATTTATTCTCGCTCATCTGTGCACTGATATCTTCACTGTTTGCATTGTTTTTATCACAAAATATTAAATTTGCTTATGTCAATATTTCCCAAGGAATTTTGTTCAAGAATTTAGGAACATTTGTGTTAAACTCTTCAGGACTTTTGTACTTATTGTTTATTGATTTTGGCGACTACTCAAGACACAGTAAGGAAGGAAAAGCATCATCTGCAACAGGCTATGCTGAATAAAATTATTCTTGGACGAATAGGTCAGTGATAGTTTTTTTGAAGAAAGGTACTCAATTCTATCTACATCATTGCATAGGGATACATTATCTCTAGGATTACTATACCTTGGTTAAAACTAAAATACAGTGCCATTAAAGAGAAAGGTATTATTATCATTAGAGAACCCATTTGGAGTTGTAATCATGAGGGTCTATGACCCTTCATGTAAGAATATACTTTGTATGTAAAGTGACAGCCTAATTTGGCAAGAGTAAGTCTCTGTGTAAGCTAACAACACATGGTAATTTTGTTTGAAAGGAGACTGACTTGAAAGTGAATCCAATTTAATGGTGAGGAGATTGTTATAAGAAACATTTCACTGTGGGCTTGGAAGTCCCTTATAGTACTAATTTTTCACTTGAATAACTATATTGCCATAGTAAGGATTTTTCAAATTACTTAATTTTTGAGATATATTATTTGGACTAAGATAAAATAAAGACAAATAGTGGAGGCCTTTTTTAATTTTATGGGAACAGTTTAGGATCCTATTATGCACACACATTAAAATTAGCTTCTATTTTCCTTTTACCACTTGTTCTTAAGACATAAGGAACAAGGCTGAGTTCTTAATTACATATTCAACTGAGCAGAAACAATTTGTCCAGTTTATCAATCTGTCTAAACTCTTCTTTTTAAAATATACTCTCACTCTAGCATTTTAACGATTATTTTTCACAAAATCTTTGCATACAGCTTGCATTCAGTTTATGAGGAAGTGAAATATGGCAAATGCAGAAAAGTAGACAGAAGAAATGATTTAAGGAATACTTGAAGCAAAGCTTTCAGCCCTGTTATTTGGCTCTGGCTGATTAAGCAAGGGCATTCTTAGGAATAACATAATCAGATTCAAGGATATTTTCCCAAAATATTGACATGAATTCATGTCAAATCCAAAGCCAGTAAATCACTATGAATGGCAATTATAAGTTAAAACACCATATACACTTTTGGAGTTTGGACAATGTACAGAGCTGGCAGGGATTCTGGCCAGTTTCAAACCTGCAAAAGCTACCCTGCCCTATTTCACAACAGCAAAGTGTACTAAATCTTCTAAAATTCCATTTCCTTTTGAGTCATTATACATATTAAAATGACCATCATAACTATTTTATTTTATTAAATGCAAAATTGCCATTTCATCTTTGTAAACTGAAAGTCTTCTTTGGGACACCATAATGCGTGCTATGATAAGATGACAAGGTCTCCCGTTAATGAAGAGACAGTAATAACTATGGATGTGTTGTTTGTGACTGATGGTTCTCACCTCAATACATTTCACCAAATTGTTCTTAAACCAAGAGAACTCTCTTACTGGAATCCATGTCTCCTTCCCAGGGACAGTCACATCCAGTGTCTAGTCAACAATGGGGCAAATATCTTGGGTCCTTTTAATATGGCAGGAGAACACTAAAAGATTGTTACAGTTTAGTATTTACCATAAGATCATCGAAGTCCTCTATTGCATCGTCTTCATGGTTCTGTTTTCTCGTCTGCCTAACACTGACTCCCACCCTACTAATAAGTTTTGTTATGCAAGGAAATGTTATATGCAATCTTGAAAGTCTGTTTTCTGAAGAATTCAACTTAAAATAGCTGTTACCAGAGAGCTTCTCTGGAAGAGACTCTAAGATGTAATTGATGACTGGTATTAGGTGAATGAAATGTCATGTTATTGTTCTACTGGAGTTTAACATTTTTTTTAAAGAAAAAGATAAAATAATAAAATTTAGTTCTAAAACAGATTAGCAGCCGGGAGGATGGCTCAGTGGAATAACCACTTCTCTGGCAAGTGCAAGGGCCTGAGTTCAATCCCCCGGTCCACACACACACACAAAGTGTTAAAAGCACAGGGTCTACTTCTCTTTAGCAAGGCCCCAATCTAAGGAGGCTTCTGCAGCTGTCACTGGCACAATTTAAAACAGATTAGTAGGAGAGTTATAATAATTAGTACATTATATACTAACTTCATAGTAATTTTTCTGAGTACAAGATATAGGCATGGTATTTTCTCTAAGCCACAGTAGCACAAACCTTTCTTTCCAATGAACTGAGAAGCTATGTGTAACTATCTTAAATAACTATAAATATATTTAAATTTTTTATAAATACATTTTTATAATATATTTTTCTCCATTTCTTTGCTCTTTCCCTCATAACAATTTGTCTTTGTTTTGAAGAATTTTCTTCCTAATTCAGAATATCTTCTATACATTTTGGATGTTATTTACTCATTCAGCTTCTCACACTATGGAGACAACACAACATTCACCCATGTGGGTCTTATTTATTTGAGTTTTGAATATGGTCTTACATTGCATCCATTTAGCTATAGAGGACTCAAGTTTATCCTTCTTCGTGGTAGAGTAGTATTCTATTGTATTGAAAAGCATCCTTTTCATACATTCCTTAGTTGATAGGAATTTGGATTGTTTTCAAGATTTAACTATTAGCAATTATGCTACTATAGACATGGATAAACACATGTTGCTATGTTATGATGTTTAAAATTCTTCTATGTGGATACCTAGAAGGGAAATAGCTGGATTGAATGGGACCTCTAGTCCTAGTTTCTGAGAAATCATCACATACATTTCCACAGTAACTTTACCAGTTTACATGCCCACGAACACTGGAGACGGGTTTTTTCCCTCACAGTCCCAGCAGAACGTTATTGGTTGATTTCTTGATAGTAGCAAATCTTCCTCAGGTGAGATGGAATCTCGGTTGCAATTCTCAAAGGAATAATGATGTAAAACTTCTTTTCCTAAAAGTATTCATCTTTGTATTTCTTCATCAGAGAACTATATATTCATCTCAGATGCCCATTTTTACTAGATTTATAAATTTGCAGGTGTCTTTTTGAATTCTTTATATGTCTTAGATAAAAGTCCTTTGTCTAATATTTCCCACTCTATGGGTTTTATTTTCACTCTGTTGGTGATTTTTTGTTATGCAAAAGCTTTTTGATAAGGTGTAAGCCCATTTTTTGATTCTTTGTAATATTTCCAGTGTAATCAGGGTTTTGTTCATGAATTCTCTGCCTACATCTATGTCTTCAAGATTTCTTCCAGTAGAATTAGTTTGTCTGTTTTAATATTTAGATCATTGATGCATTTTTACTTTACTTTAGTGCAGAGAAACGGATATGGATCTAATTTTACTCTTTGACATGAGGGAAGCCAGTTTTTCAAGCAACATTTATAAAAGAGACTGCTTACTTCTTACTTTGAGTGAACATACTTGACTCCATGTTCAAATACAAGGTGGGTTAGTGTTTGTAGCTGTATCTGAATCCTGTATTTTGCTCCACAGATACTTTTTTTCAATATCACACTGATTTTACTATGGTAGCTTTGTAGTATAACTTCAGCTTTAGGATCGTGTTGCCCCTTGACTTTTCTTTTTCCCCAGAAATGTTTTTGCTATTCTACGTTTCTTCTAGTTCCAAACGAATTTGAGGAATATTTTCTCTTGAACTGTGATTTATGCTAATCATGTTTTGATTGTTATTGCATTAAATCTGTATGGCAGTTTTGGGCAATGACCATTTTCACTTTCGATTGTTCCTATCTAAGAGCTAAGGATATCTTTCCACTTTCTGATATTCTGTTCACTTTCCTTTTTAGATTACTATAACTTTCATTGTTATAGATCTTTTATATTCAGTGTTAAATTGATTCCTGAATGTTTCTTTTTTGTGTGTGATTCTATAGGGAAGGATGTGTTTTCCCTAATTTCTTGCCTGTGATTTCCTTTCTTGTGCAAATGATTCTTATTAATTTTTCAGTGTAGACTTTATATTTTGCTACATTATTAAATTGGATATTGAATCTACATGTCTTTGGTGGAGATTTTGATGTTTTCTATGTAGACTCTCATATTATCTTCAAATAATAATGCTTTAAATTTTTATTTTACTATTTTTTCTATTTAATTATTTATCTTATTTAATTGCAGTGATACACACACACACACACACACACATATTCAATAGTTGAGGTAATTGTGGACAATGTTATCTTGATCCTGATTTTAGAGTGCAAGCGCTCAATTTTTGACAATTTATTATGATATTAGCTTTAGTTTTTTTCGTAGACAACTTCATAAGATGGAGGTAAATTCTATTACAATTGTCTGTAGGTGCTGTACGTTCTCAAATGCTTTTCCTAATTCTATTAAGATGATCATTGGATTTTTTTTCTATCTTTTGTTGATGTGATTTACTACGTTTGTCAATTTACAGGTGTTGAACCATGCCTGCATCTCTTGAATGAATCCTACTTGATGATTGTGTATGTATAATGTACTTGATGATTTAATTTATTCTGTCTGCAAGTATATTATAAAGAATTTTTCATCTATACTCATTATGGAGATTGGCCTGTAGTTTACTTTTGTGATTGGATTTTTCTCTAGCTTCTGAATCAGAGTAATACTTGCTTCTAGGGAGGATTTTAAAAGAACTGTGTCCTTTTTAACTTTGTTGAAGCATTTAAGCATTAGTGGCATTAGTTCTCTAAATTTTTGTACAATTCAATAGTGAATCTGTCAGTATCTGGGCTTTTGTTTGTTGGTAAATTTTTATGTAAATTTTCTATTTATTGGCTGATGTTAGGTTATCTAGAATTTTTCTATTTTCTGCATTTACCTTTGACAATCCAGTTGTATCTGTTAATCTGTCCATTTCTTCTGTGTTTTTCATTTTATTCAACTATGCGTTTTCATGGTAAATATTAATGATCTCCTGGATTCCTTGAATTTGTTTTTTGTTACCATTTTTATGAAGTTAGCTAATTGTACATCAAGTTTATTCATTCTTTCAGAAACTATTTTTAGTACTCTTTGTATTGTTTTCATAGCTTCTATACAATGAATTTTTGGTCTTATAATTCCCAGGGCTGGGGAGATGGCTTAGTGGAATAAGAGCTTCCAGACAAGCCTCCATCTTATGAGTTTTGCATTTGATTTGTTCTTGTTCTCCTACAAGTTAGAGATTCAATATTCACTTGTTTATTTGAACACATTCTGTTTTCCTGATGTATGTATTCATGGCTAGAAACTTCTCTCATATGACTGCTTTTATTGTGTCATATAAGTTTTTGTATGTTGCATTGGCATTATTATTTAATTGCATAGATTTTTATGTGTTTAGGACAGAGTCTAAAGGGTCTTTAGGACCTCGCTACATAGACAGGAATTGTAGGTATTCTCCAGTTTTCAGCCTTCTGAGAGGTGAGATTAAATATGCATGCCTTCACAACCAATCTCAATTGCTGCACTGCACTCTGGGAATTGAACCAGGCTGCTGTTATCTGCCTAAGCAGGTATTTAGTCTGCTGAGCTTTTCGGCCTCCCCATTTAATTGTATATACTGTTTCATTTTGTGTTTAGTTTTCTGTGACCAACAGGTTGTTCAAGGTATTGTTTTTTACTTTCCATTTGTTAATGTAAATTTTTAAATAATTTTCTTTAAAGAAAATTTAAAGTTGTATTGTGCTATGGAAAGATACTGTGCATAGGATGATTTCCATTCCTTTGCATTTCCTTAAACATCTTTTCTCAGCTAATGTGTGTTCTATTTTGCAAAGCAACCATGTACTCTTGAGAAGAATGCACATTCTCATTTTAGAGAGGAGCAGTCTATAGTCATTTACTAAGTCCACTTTTTTCCCAGAAGGGATTGAGAATGTCTTTGCAAAGGATCAGTGCACTTCACTGAAATGAAGCCCCTAACTGATTCAAAGTCCCAAATTTATTGAAGAACAAGAAATGTGAAGTGCACTGCTGAGCATAAAAGTATGATTCACGTTAGTAATACATAATGACAGTTTGGATGAACTATTAACTTTCATCTGATTATCCTCTGTAGGACTTTCTTGATCTTCCCATAAAATCCATCTTTGATGGAATTGGCTAAATATTCCCATTTGTTCCTTAGAATTAGCACCTATCTGTGCCAAGTCAGTGTGAACAGACATTGACCTACTGAGTGTCACAAGAAACTCTATACTCTAAAATTAATACGTACTAATAAAATACATATAAAATGCTGAAAATATGCTTTAGTACTTAATTATAAGAATATCAACACCTCAAAAAATGAATTATCACTCATCATATTTTAACAAATTAAGACTTTGATTTGGAAAGCTGAGATTTTAATGTAGGGATTAATAATAAGTCTTTGTGCATTTAAAATTTTTAACTCACTACATTACTGGGAAGTATCTGTCTGTACAAAAATAGCCAACTCTTTGATGTTGAACACTTTCCTTCTACCTTACTTCAACACAATGTAGGTAATTCTTTTCCTAAATGCAGTGTCTTCCAATCCCATACAGGTCTCATGGACCTAGGGTAACAAACCATTTATTAGAGTCAAGTTGCAATACTAAATCAAAGAAATGTTAAACCTTCTAAAGAGTTCACAAAAAGATCCTGATAGTGACACAAGTTCTAATAATCATGTATCAACCAGAGTGAATTTAGAACACACTCACACACACACAAACACACACACAGATGCACTCCTGATAATCAAAATTGTAATGATTCCTTAAAGATTTTAAGCTATATTTGAGTAAAAGACATGTTATTCTTAATTCCATTCAAATTACTCCTGCTCATTTCACAAACATCACGTAGCACTTTCTGAAGGATTCTTGAAATCCTTTTTGATGAATAGCTTTAGGAGAAGCAATGAACCTTTGTTGAATGCTGCTGTTTAGTTTCATACAATGGAAGGACAGGCTCATAAAAACATTAGTTTCTCCTCTTCCACTTTATTTATCAGACCTGATACCATATGACTCCAAGATCATTGCCAAATTTAAAATTAATAGGAAAAGTAAGCATATTTAATTCCTTCAGAAAACTGTGACACCCAGGACAGTGCAACTAAAATAAACTCATGAACGTTCTTACTTCTAGGTGTGCTTCAGGAAGAGCCAAGTAAAATGACGTAAGTGTGCTCAAAGTATATGAGAATAGCTGAAGTGGGATAGTGACATTTTCTTATATTGAAATACGTTTTGATTTAAACCAAACTCTGTATTCTCTCTCTGTCTGTCTGTCTCTCTCTCTGTCTCTCTGTCTCTGTCTCTGTCTCTGTCTCCCTCTCTCTCTCTCTCTCTCTCTCTCTCTCTCTCTAAGATAGATACAAAGTCAGATTGGAAAAATACATCAATATGAAGATATTCTACTTTAATAAAGGATATAATATCATGTGAAAAGCTATGAGGTATAACATTAGGTTGGTTGCCTCTTCTGGCTTGGAAAAAAAAACTTGGTCAAAAACAGTGAAGAAAATAACAAAGTGCCAGAAAACTTGTCATGCCTTTGTGAATATTCTATATATGTGCATTAAAGAATTTTATGTGTCATATTTGGTTGGCAGTCCAATGAGATATTCCACTGACCATTGAGGTTAGGGTGCACTGACATTCCGGCACAAGTATTAAGAATTTGAAGTGTGGCTGTGTTCAGCTCCAAGCTTAACATGAAAAATACAGTTATAGATCCTAGTTTTTATATGAATGATAAGACAGAATACAAAATAATAAATGATAGTAGTTTTATTTTTATCAAATGTAGATTGGATTCAATTATATTATCAAAAGCATAGTTGGGTCAGGGAGGTAACTCAACAGCACAAGTGACTGCCTTACAAGTACAAGATTGGTAGTTTAATCCATGGTACTGCAAAGAAAAAGAGGGCCATCCAGATGGCTCAGTAGACTAAAGTACCTGCTGAGGCAGATGCAAGGACTGAGGTTCAATTTCTGGCATGCTTTTCCAGCCCGACCCCTGTGGCACATTGACCAGCAATTGAGACTGGGCATTATGGCACACACCTATAATCCCAGTGTTTGAGAAGTTGAAAAGAGAATAATCACTATGAGTCTGATCTGTGTGGTGAGACCCTGTACTGAATACAAAAAAAGCATAGCTGGAATGGTAGCCTCTACATGCTGATTTTTGTCAGATGATTGATAGACTTTTACAAGTGAGTAATAGAATTCCCAGAGAACAATCTAAATGGGTACTCAAAAGAAAGAATATTGCCTACAGTGATTATTCTATATAATAGAAGTAATCAAGGATGGATGATCATGAATCATACGTCAGGAGTCACAATAATTCCCCATGTTGGAAAATAAGATGGTTCTCTGACCCAAATCTACTAATTGAAGTGCATACTGGGTCTTTATCCAGTACAGAAACACTAAGACAAGTATGCAATTTGGGGATTCTCTGTACCTTAACCAGAGGGACCTAGAACCCTTTGTTTGTGTAGTTGTACACTGGAAAAAATATCAAAATTTTAAGTTTGGACCCAGGATTTAAGTTGACACTGACAACTGAAGACTAAAGTATTAATGTTGATAACACTTAGGTGTTAAGAATATTGCATAAGTAAGGAATAGGTACTAGATTTCTCTTCTACATGGCATTATGGTGTGTCTACTTGATCCACACATATTTGATGTTCAATTTTAATCCCCTTATTTTTTAATTCTGAATGAGATAACTCGGATCTTAGTCCACCAAGACATTCACATTCTTAATACCTGTGACAGAACTTAGTTGACATAACTCTGATTTTAGTCTGCTAACTGTGAGAGAAATTAGTACTATCTTAATACACTACACCTTGATTATTCTTAGTATATGAAAATATCTTAAAACTTAAAAAACTAAAATACTGATGCTCCAAAGAACAAAAGTCTATCTGCTAAAATTCAATGATTTGGAAGTAGACAAGCAAAGAAAACCAGAAGAATAATCTAACATTTTGTATTAGAACAAATAGATATCTTTTATATCTTTGATTTTAAATTTAAGAAGATATAAAAATTATCTCTATCTTTTAAAACACATTTATGCATAACCTAAAATGTATTAGTTTGAAGATCATAATTGTTCATTTTTTCTTTCAGTGAATCAAATATTTTTTGAGTATGCTTAGGTGGCACGGTAAGTGTCTAGACAAATAGGGATAGGAGACATATTCAAACCCATTTTCTCCTCTGTTAGAGTTTAATCTAATACTATCATTCAGGTTGAATTTGTTTGACTAACTCCTTAGGTTTCAAATGACAACTTCTACATTTGTTATTTTCAGATTTCTTGTGTCAAACCAAACTCATAATTTCCAAACAGAAAGCAAAAAATATATTCCCATAAATTATAAAGCTAAATACAGTTATTTTTATACTGAGGCCATGATCATCGCATTTAATGGGCATAAATTGGCTGTTTTTTGTCTCTGAATCTTCTGGGAATAACAATCTGATGTGATGCTATTGATGAACTGTCAGAAAAGTGAAAACAACTACTTTTGTCTTAAGAAAAAAAAATCATTTCACAAAATGATCAATTACAAAGTAAAAACACAGAATAAAAATAGAGATGCCTCATTAGAACTAGTAATGATGTGTGAATTTACTTCCATGTAATCCCTCTTGTGTCATATTCATAGTTAGCAGAATATGTGATTTGACTTTGATTAGACAATTTATGTGATGGTGGGCTACTAATGACCTTTCCATATAAGAAGCTTTAAAATATTACAATTAGTTAAGATTAAAGTTCTACAACTGCAAGGGCCAGGGAGATGCCTCAGTAGAATAGGCACTTCCAAACTTATATACCAACACATGTACTTTATATTTCCTATGTGGTCATTGAAGTCTTCTCAGGGTTTATCTTGTAGTCCTGTACATTATTCTGTAGTTCCTTTGTCTGTGTCATCCATGTGGATGAGTCACGGCCAATGCTTGACCAGATTGCTCTCTGTGAGAGCCTGAGAGAAAGTTTTCTCTTCATGTGACTCTC
>PVKA01045200.1:0-15686 GCA_004027165.1 Ctenomys sociabilis
TGAAGACTCTAATACATATTTTTTTCAGTAAGTAGCTAAAATAAAATTGATACATATGTTTTCAAATCATAGTACTTAGAAAATAATAGTAAGGCAAAATTATAACATATTTGCTACCAAATAAAAATATGACTATGAATTTTACATTTACTTAAGAAATTACATATTTTACAAAGTAATGTTATAGATGCTACATTGTACCTATTTATATGCATAGTTCATGAAATTACATAATGAAATTTTAGATAATAATTTTAATAATGAAAATAATAGCCTCCACATAAACCTTACGAGTTAGTAAAAATACAACTCACTAAAGATGTTTGAAGGTAAAATAACTAAACATAAAATTAAAACATTTAGAGGAAAAACAATAGAGAAATTGTGGTTCCTAAGAAGTAGTTTAAAAATTTGGGTCAGTGTGATAGATCAGCAGATCTAAACACTTGCTCAGGCAAGTGCAGGGATCAGGGTTCGATTCCTGGCACAGCATGCAGTTCCACCCAATATCCAGGTGTGCTTAGCCGGCCACTGGGATTGGGCATGGTGGTGCACTCCTGTGATCCCAGTACTAGGGAAGCTGAAAACAGTAGGATCACTACAAGGGCAATCTGTGTAGTGAGAACCTGTACCAAATGAATTTTAAAAAATTCCTAGATAAGATACTAAGAACAGAGTCTGTGTCAGAAAAAGTTAGACTTTGAAAAAAAAAAAAAAAAAAAAAAAAAAAAAAAAAAAAAAAAAAAAAAAAAAAAAAAAAAAAAAAAAAAAAAAGAATTATGACCAACAGGAGAGAAAAGATGGAAGGTACATATAAAAAATCTGTCCCTGTACTAGCCACAACTTTGTTTAATCTGTAATTATACCAAAATAAGAATTTAAAAATAATATACACTATCTCAGAAAGTAAGAGGCCTCAAATAGTTTATGAAAGAAAATATTGCATTAATACTGATACTCTAAGTACTTCCATGGCAAGTGTAAGAGCCTGAGTTAATCCCCGTTCCACAATAATAATAATAATAATAATAATAATAATAATAACACTGAAAGACCACTACTGTACCATTTATGTATTAGAAATGAGATTGATTTCATATCATTTATAGTACATAAAATGAGTGCTTTCGGTTGCTTGTTACTATGTAGACAGAAAAATCAATGGTCATTTTCTCTTGTGTTCTATTCTCTGACATGTTGACTCTGCATGAGCAAAAAGGGTGAAAATTAATAGAGCAGTATAGTTTTTATAAATCAGAAAAGAATGATTTAAAGCCTGTATAAGTAACAAAAAATTCAACTTAATGTCTCATGTATTTAGCAAAATATTACTGGGTAAATGGAATGCAAGAGAAACAAAGACAGAAAATACCTATAGAACAAGGAGCTTGAATTGTATGTACTATAACACATGCATATGTGTATGTATTACAACTTGTATTAAATGTGTATCATAATTTGTATTAAAATGTCT
The DNA here is from genome assembly GCA_004027165.1 of Ctenomys sociabilis. Taxonomy (NCBI): domain Eukaryota; kingdom Metazoa; phylum Chordata; class Mammalia; order Rodentia; family Ctenomyidae; genus Ctenomys; species Ctenomys sociabilis. The sequence continues at coordinate 1,475 of PVKA01045200.1, forward strand.
ATGTAATACAAATCAGTGATAGCTACGCAATATAGTTATTAAGATTACAGACAGATCTACATTGGACAGAATGTTTAACAGGTATATACAGAGAATCAAATTAAGAAAATGTTGGCTATGATCGCTGAATTTTGGTTAGTTGTGTAAGGGAAAGCAACACATAACAGCGAAAGACCTAGTGTCATGTGGTACTGACTTCACAAAAGTGTAAATAAAGAATTTTGTTGTGAATAAAAGGGAAGAAAAAATATATATGTATACACAAGAGAGTCAGGAAAGATACACAGCTACTCTCTCTTAGTTCACTGAGAATAAAAGTTTGCACTAATAGTGTTTAGACAAGCTATCATGTCTGCATCTTGTCCTCTGAATACCTACTATGCAGACAACAATATTCAATGTATTAACTACTGTAAATGTTCTACTAACCAGTTTTAAGACTGTTTCATTGCTATTTTATCTTTTTTTCTCATTAAAAATGAATAAAAACATGTTTAAAAAACCAAGAAAGAAGTCCAAAGTCTTAGAAATGAATAAAGTGTCAATGACCTGGTACATTTTGTAAATTGTATTATGGACATGATTTGCTAAAATGTATTTAGCAGAAAATTTTGGGGAATGAGCTAGTTGCAGCACTTGAAAGCCACCAAGTTCAGAGAGTTCGTTATACAGACTGAAGCATTCCTTATTCTCATCAACATAATACAGAAGGCATCAAAAAAAAAAAAAAAAAAAAAAGGAATAAGTTGGACATGGCCATCTTTCGTACCGAATATAAATTCCAATGAGAGGAGAAAAATATCCTATTTAACTTCAGAAATGCTAATCTACATTGGAAATGATGACTATTTACATAATTATTTTAAAACTGTGATGAGATATTTTAAAATTAGTATTTCTAAAATAAAAAGATTAACCTGAGGTCAAGAAAGTCTTCAAATATGTATCATATCCAAATCACTGCAGAGAAGAGTGCTCAGAACACAATAGGGAAAAGAGATTCTCTTCAGTTAATAGCTTTAGGAACCCTGAATATCTGTAGGCAGAGAACTAAAATAAGCCCTTATCCCTCAGTGTATAGACATCAATTCAAAATTGATTGAATGATTAGATGTAAGCGCTAAAGTTATAAAACTAAAAGGAAGCCTAAGCCTATCAAGGGCTTTTTTCACTTGATCTCCAAAGCATAGGAGGCAAACCTGGGAAATTAATATGCATTTTCTATGTTTTAGATCTAAAATGTCATCCAAAGTCTCATATGTTCCAAGGTAGAGCTTTTGAAAATTATTTGATTATGGACAAACTAAGCTCACCAGTAGATTAATAAATTGATGGGTTCAAAGCTTGATGTGCTGTTAGGAGGTGGTGCCCATCTGGGAGTGGGCGCCGGCCCTGTGCCTGCCACACTGTGCCCCTGCCACCGCCTCTTGCTTCTTTCTCAGCATCCTGGCCACCACAGGCCCGGCGGCGTTCTTCCACTGTGCTCCTCTACCATGCCAGTTTTTTTCAATGCCATGTGCCTGTGGAATGAACCTTCTGAAACATTGAACTGAAGCAAACCTTTTCATTTGTTGTGGATCGCAGGTACTTTGCGCCAGCATCACACAGTGACTCATACAGCACTGAACTGATGAGTCTGTACCACCTAAGAAACAACCAAGAGCGTGCAAAGAAAATCTGTGCAGAGAGAAAAAGCACTCACAAAGTACAGTTCTGAAATAAAGGTAAGTGAGAGTCTTTAAGGAACTCCAGCAGCCCTTTAAGGAACTCAAGAACAGAAACAAAAACAAAAATGAGAAATAAAAAAGATTTAGTAATGAGCTCATGATCTAAGAAAACTGTTCTTAAAGCACGCAAATGGCCAGCAAATGTATGAACAATGCAATGAATAATGTCACTAATACAGGGAAATGCAGATCAATACCAGAATTATATTTCACGTTAATACAATAAAAGTCATTTGTATAAAAGACAAATGTAACCAGTGCTGATACACTGTGCAGAAACGAGAACCCTTATTAATTCTTATTTGGTATTTATTCCTTAAAAATATATTAAAACACGTTTACTGTATATGATGTTTACATTTTGCATTGATCTGTTTAGTTGTTATAATTGTAATAGATCTAGTAGGTGTATTTGTAGTATACTAGCTAACATATTTATAATAAGCTGCTATATTTACATCAAGCATCTCAACTCTCCTTTCTTCATTCTTCCCCCTCTGCTCAAGTGCACCTCTCTCATCCCTTGATGCCTTTTAAGCAAAAATATAAGCTTCTGACACTAGCGTGGTGAATACATGAAAATTCTTCAAACAAGTAAAAAGACAGGTCCTAAAAATATGCTTTAATGGTAGAATACTGACCTAGCATATGCAAGACTCTGTCTTAGATTTCCAATGCCACAAAGAATTAAAAATAAAATTCCTGCAGTCTAAGAAGTCCCCATTAGGTATTGATCCAAAGAAAAACAGAGTTAGCTTATCAGTGGTGCATCCGTAATGTCTTTGATTCCCCCACACCTCACAGTAACCAAGAGTAAAACCAATCTAAATCCATCAACTGACCAGTGAAAAAATTTCCGCTACGTGCATAATGGAATCTATACTATTCTATCATTAAAAGGAAATTAATTTGAAGCAAAATTAATGGAACATGGATAATCCTTCAGAACATTATATTAAGTGAAATAATTCAGGCACAGGAACTAAAAAATGGTATAATCTCATATATAGAAACTAAGAAAAATAAAAAAGAAAAAAATAAGGAAACTTGATTTCAAAGAAATGGAGAGTAGAATTACAATTACCAGGGTCTAAGACTGTTGGCTGGCAAATTCTTTAGTGGTACATTGGTGAAAATATGCACAATTTCAAGAATAGGATGAATGGGGCCAGGGAGATAGCTCAGTGAAATAAGCGCTTAATGGCAAGGGCAAGGGCCTGAGTTCAATCGCCGGTTCCACACACACACACACACACACACACACACACACACACAAAAGAATAGCATGCATAAATTTAAGGGTTCTATTTTACAGTTACATGGATAGAACTAATAACAATACAGTGGTATCTTCTTTATATTTACCTTCAGTTTCCTTTTACTTGAAGCATCTGTGGTCTTAGAATACCAGATGGAGGATTCCAATAACAGATAATTTATAAGATTTACATTTTGTATTGTTATGAATTTTGTCATTAAATCTCATGCTATTGTGCTCTATTCCACATAAGAAACAAAGCACCTCTTCGTTTACTATTCTCCCATCCATTACTCAGGAGCCATCTCAGGTACAGCTCCCACAGTGTTAAGTAAGAATGTCAGAAACATTCTAATGCCTTTGTCGCCCTACGCAGGCACTACATCGTCTCACGTCGATACAACAAAAGTAAGTGTAGTACAGTAAGGTATTCATAGAGACAGAGAAGGTGAGAAAGGAAGAGAGAGAGTGAGAGAGAGAGAGAGAGAGAGAAAGGGAGAGATGGAGAGGCCCACTCTTATGATTTTCCTTCATTATGATATGTTCCTATAATGTAAGCATAAAATTTAAAAAAGTATATTACTAAAATATGTTGTCCAATTTTTATAAGGTATTATTGATCTCTGCCTAATAAATTATAATTTATAGTAGTTACATGAGAATAGGAAAGGACACAATATATGATTTAATATAAGGCATCTTCTTGGAGCATATTCTGTAGAGAAAGGAGGGGACTAATATATATTGCATGAGAAAAATACTGAAGAAATGATGGATGAGCTCATGAGTAAAATAATAAATATTTGTTAACATATTTATTAATTAGCTAGATTAAAACATTCCACGTGTCTATGTACTTCCAAAATCATGTTATACATGATAAATACCTAATAAATTCAGTATGTCAGGAAAATTAAAAGGACTGATATAAGTAAGAACTTTTAAAAAAGAATACAAAAATTAAAAACTTAATTTAATTTATCCCATAGTATATTTGGAAAATAGTGAACAATCTATTACAATGTAGATAGTTATGAGAAATGAAGTTTAAAATACAGTTTAGTGCAGAATGATCAAAAATAGTAATCAAGATTTAGAAACAAAGGAGTAATATAATTACATATATATTTTACAGTGTTTTATGTTAGGATAGATAATAAATCGAAGAGAAGTACACTGAAGTCGAGGAACTAATTAAGAGGTGGTCATGTCAGTAGTACAACAGGTTGCAATCACTAACAAAGGAAATGAGCAGAATAATGTGAAGGGGGAGCGTTTGGAACTTCTCAAGCATCACTTGAGCAGGGGTGCACTTAAAAGACAGCCTGAGGATCTGACTGAACCCACAGGAAGAAGCAGTGTCGGTATGAAACAGAACGCTCAACGATAAGCTAAACATTGTTAAAGCTCTATCTGTGTTTATAGCAGCAAATACTTAGAAGAGAGACAGAGGAGAAAATGTATCTTCAAGGAAAATATTGCAGGAAAATGACCATAGTAGTCAATAAATATTGTTAAATTTATTTGGTTTTATTCATTATAGTTTCCCACAGAGACCAGTGAATGCTACATAGTTCCTGCCTACAAGGAATATATACTTGTACTTCAAAAATGAGATCAAAATTTATAGAAATTTATAAGACAAAAGGGAAAAGCCAATGACATCTGCTTGGAATATAAAAGCACTTCCTTCCTGCATCAAGGTGGATAGCTAAGGAGTTGATATTTGAAGAAATCTGCATGGAAGTATTCAAATTAAATAATAGACTTTGAAATTATTGAGCCATCATTTATATTTAAATTCTCATTATACTAACATTCAGCATCCTGGATAAAGCAATGATAACACACATATTTTATGTAAAATGTACTAGTTTGTTATATTCTATATTAATTGAAAATAATTAAAAGAAAGCAAACTAAATACATTATAGGAGCAATTACATCTAAGACTTCCTAGACCGATTCTGCCTCAGCTTATTTATACACTTCATTATAGTGTTAGAATATTAACTGTGGCATATTGATGAGCTTGAATGAAAGCTAATGAACCAGACAAGAAACACCAACCAAAATGAGATAAAATATTCCTTGCTTCCATACTGCTGACAAGCAAAAGCAAATTGCTTCATGCCTTAGAAATCCCTCTCCATCCAAAAGTCAATGTGCCACACTTTCTGATAACATATTTTTATGCAATCAAACTAAAATGGTTAAATTTGTTTCATAGAACAATTTCTTGACTCTCATATTCAACATAAAATTCAGCTTTAAATTCATAGAAAAAATTAAGTATCCGAGATACCTGAACTCTAATGCACGCCTATGAATTCAATAAATGAAGACAAGTATTTTCCTGTCAGGAAATCTTTTCATTTTAGTTTCACTGATTTGTCTCCAGAGTATAAATGTAGGAGAAGGACTAAACAAATGCTTGTGCTATGTCAGTCCTTGGAAAGCAGGTTTTGATCTCAAATTGGTTTATCAAGAACACATTAAAAATGACACCACATCATGTATTCAGTTCTAAAAACCACAACTGCAAAGCATAATGGAATAAAGAAGGAATTTTTTTTTGAGACAAGTTCTCACCTTGTAGTTTAGACCAGCTTTGAACTCACAGAGATTCTCCTGCTTCTGCCATCCAAGTTCGAGTATTACAAGTTTGCACTACTGTGCCCAGCTAAAGAATAAATGAATTAATTTACTTGTGAACACTGAAATTTTTCCCTGCATCTAGATGTTTTAATAGGGAAAGAAGAGAATAGCATCTAGTTTCATCTGTGGTGTGTGGACAATTTCACAATTTCTGTGTCTACATCACTTTGGTCTTTGTAAATATTGAAATAAAATCACAAGGAAGGTATCCACAAGAAATAAATATTCTAGACCTCATCTTCTGCAACTTCAGTCATAATTGTATTCATCTCCTTTTGTATTACTGGGATAAAATTTACTACACCTGCAGACCAAATAGGAGAGATGCATTTTAGGTCAGTTTCAGAATTTTCAGTCCCTGGTCAACTGGCTCTAAGGAAAAATTGTGTGGTGCCAGGGCAAAAGGGGAGGAGAAGACCCTCAGCCCATGACAGCCAGAGCAAGAGAGGGAAGAGGGGCTGGCCTTGAGCTCACAGAGACATGAGTTCTGAAGATGGTCCGATCACCAGTGGCCCTTGTCTTCTGACCAGGCTCCATCTCAGAGCAGCAGAGGCAGCTCCGAACTGTGTGAATAAGATGATGCCCCATGAGCAGCGGCTTCCAGAATCCCCATCTGCAGTCACGCACTTTGCTGTGCATGTGTGTGTGTGTGTGTGGGGGGATTTAGACATAAGCTACCACATCAAACTTGAAGTAGGTGCACAATAATTTTACACACACACACACACACACACACACGCACACACACACACATATTTGGTCATCCTATTTTAAATTAAAAAATATTCCTAAACTAGAAAATCACTCACTGCACATTTATCTTTCCAAACATCATAGTTTAATAACACAGTATATTCTAAGCTATCAGTTTCCATGATGGCAACTCCAACAGGGGAGCTTCAGCACGTAGTTCCTAAAGAGCCACATAAAGAGAGAGTGTGATTGTATGCATTAGCCTCAGAAAAGATCAAAATTCAAAATTTTAACTATGGTGTGTGCTGAATGTGTTTCAATTTCTCATCATTGCTAATTTGAAAAACCCTAAATTCAGGCCCTCCTTTAACTGAGGACTGTCTGCATGGGGAGACATATGCAGACCTACAAAATTATTAAAAAACACATGAATGTCTCTGCCATCTGGCAGCTGATATTTACCAAAGTGTACTTGATCTAAAACATTCATTCAAGAGTGAGATATATTCAGGTCTTAAAGGACGTGTGTTCACATCCCTAGCCTTCCACTCTGAAAGAAGGTTGAGCTTATATACAACTCAGGGAAAGTCTGTTGTTTCTGATTCTGTTGTCATGAAAGACTGATTTGGAAGCCAGGCATGGTGGCGCATGCCTGTAATCCCAGCACTCGGGAGGCTGAGGCAGGAGGATTGTTGTGAGTTCGAGACCAGCCTGAGCTACAAAGTGAGCTTGAGGCCAGCCTGAACTACATAGTGAGAGCCTGTCTCAAAAAGACAAAAAAAGAGACTGATTTGGAGAATTTGAACTGAATAGTAAATTTGAATACTTAAGAAGTAGAAAAGATAAGTTAACTTCTCAAATCCTTCCTTTTAAAAAAGAATACAGAAGATTCTTGCAAAGGAAAATCAGTGCAGTTCCCTATGGTTCCGCACGCTCATTATTTTCTCTTTTTGTCATTTTTATATAATTTGTGGCTCATCTTTAATAATTAGGCAAAATATGGTTGCTAGTTTTTCTACTCATTGTTACAAAGGTATTTTTACTAAGATAGCAACAAAAAAATGTTTAAGAATTATCCTGCTATGTGCCTCCCTAAGCAGATGCAGGGGACAGGAGTTTGATGTATGCAGGCCCTAATCCCAGGGCTCACTGAGATAGTGATTGAGACTGGCATGGTAGCATGTACTGAAAACTTGGGAAGCTGAAAACAGGAGAATCACTATGAGTCTGATCTGTATAGTGAGACCCTGTCCTAAAAATAAAAAAAAAAAAAAATTAAAAAACGCATAAAAAAGATTTATACTGCTGTATAATTTGTAAATATGTCTGGTACATGAGCTTCATTTTCACTATTATCAGCAATGCCTTTCATAGTGTCGTGTGAGGTGGTAGCTCTCAGATACCTCTTGTGTAACAGTTTGACCACATTTCACGCTGTTGTGTGCTGCACCCTTTCCTTAATCCATCTCTAATGGACGTGTGCACTCTCTTCTCTTACTGCTTCCGTGCTCAACCTCCTTTGTCTGTCAAGGTTCTATTCCTGAGTCAATTTTCAACTCTAGTTTCTTGAATGTAATTATTAAACATTCAGTGATGAAGTTCACACTTAGAAGTGGAGCTCTAATGCCTCCCATGAATCTACACAGGGATTTCTTTTTTACCCTGATATTTTAAAATTACAAGAACATTTTTAATATATAGGATGGCATTGATAATTGCAATGTTAATTTCTGCTGGTCTCTGGAAAGGAGCAGTTAATGCTTTTTGAATTTGTCTTCTTTTTTCACTTTTCCTCTCTTTTTTCTCTTCTTAATTTCTTATACCTTTTTTCTTCTCTTTTTGTTTATTTTTCTAAATTTGCATGCATATATCTGATCATATGAACAGCTAAGTTGAAAACAACACTATCTGATACAACAAATACTGTCAAATCCATACTGTTTTGTTTAGTGAAATTCTGCACTGTTTCTAATTTTTATTACCATTTTGTATTCTCTTTAAACAAACAAAATATGTCCACAATCATTCTCTTTTCTTCCATCCTCTAACCTTCCCTGTTCCTTCTCCCCAAAGACAGCAAACAACTGCATCAAGCTCCAGTTTCAAGACACAGGACCTTGAGGTGTCTCATTCACCTACACACACCATTCATATATTGATATTGAAATACATCTAGAATCCAAACACACAATTCTACCTCCAGACTAGATCTAGTCCAAATGCACACTTCTTTACCTGAAATTGCCTACTAATTAGTTTCCAGCACATCACTGTCTGCAGTCTAGAGTTCACATAATAATCAAATACCACCTTGAATCAAATGTGTGACACTCCTACTGCTCTCAAAAATCATATACTGACTTGTGTTCATTTGCTGTTAAAGTATTTCCACAGGAAAACATAAAATTCCATGATTGATTTCTTCATATACTGTTGTATGGTTTTCAAGTTTGTCCCACTAAATTTATTTGTTTAAAGAACTTTATTAATATTTCAAAATTTTTATATATCAATTAATTATTTTAAATATTTTATGACTTTTTTGACATGTAAATTAACATGCAAATTAGTTTTATGCATTAGAAAATGAAGACTACTGTATTTATCTATGGAATTTTTTCTCATCTTCTTTTATTGGATGTTCATCTTTCTATAAAATTTATTTGATTTTTACAGTGATTTTTATCAATAAATGATATTTTTGTGACTATAATACATTGTTCCACTGTATATAATCTTGCACTTATTGCCTTTATTCTATAAAGTATGGATTCTAATATTTTTCAAGTTTGCTTTATGTATGCCTAGCTAATTCATTCACTTGTATATAATAATCCATTTACTGTAATATATTTATTTCCCTGTCAATGAGTATGATTTTCAGACTATACGGACTGTGAATAATGCTTGTAAGAAATGTATGTGAAGGTATGCTGATACACATTTTAAAACATTTGTCTGATATGTATGAGTAAGAACAGCAGTGGCACCATATGTAGGATGCAGATATTTATGTTTTAATTAGAGTGTCACATTAATTTCCAAAGTAATTAAGCCCATCTATGTTTTCAACAGCACTGTATGAATTTACTGTCAATTGAAATTCTTTCTTATTGTCAGTTAATCACTTCTTACTTTTGTAAATTAGAGTAATGAGATTTGTTGAGTCCAATGGCTAATTGACTCCATCTAATTCACAACAGCCAGTAACGCATCCGGAAGGTGAGAGAAAATTTGTCTCTGCTTCTGCTCGGGCCTGGGCCCTGTACAGTGCTTCATGCACTGAGCATGCCTTCCCTGTACTCCACTGTCCTGGTTCCCACGTGGCTCCAATGGACCCCCACAGAGTTCTACGACATCGGTAGCACACCATCCCCATCTTTCTCTCTCCTCGTCTCTTCTTTAATATAAGATCTTGCACAATCTTACATGTTCTGTGAATATTTTTAAACATTTCTGTTACATCACTTCACATTAGGCACTATATGATGGCATAGATGTTGAATTATTCCTCACTTAATGTCATTTATATCGAGGCACAGTCTGGCAAATGTCCACTTCTCAATGAAAACCTACTGAGTAAATAAATGATTGTTAACATTGATCAAAAATTATTTTTTAATGTTCCAATTGAAAGCAAATATTCTATGACATGGGAAATACTCCAAAATGGAAGAATTGAAACATTAAAAATATCTTCTTGGAATGACAAATGGTCTAAATACTTTAATAATTACACATAATTGGTTTACTGACTGTCTTACTTTTTAAGGACGTTTGATTAATTGCAGTGTCCCTGACAAGAAGGCATTATGTGATGTACTATGTTGCACTTCTTTTTTTTCAATATTAAGGATCCAACTCAGGACTGTGTGCTTGCCAGCCTGGTGCTTAAACTGCTGAGCTATTTCTCCAGCTAATAGTTTATGTAATTTATAATAAGTATGCACCTTAAATTTGAATGGTACTAGATTTTTACACAAAATTTTCCTAGCACAATGTAAATTACTGTCAGAAAACAAATTTTGTTTTTAACTGATAAGACGATGAGAGAAAAGGAATCTATTCAGCAAATTTTAAAAAAGATAAATAGCTATTACATATTACCTGATGGTATTTCTCATTGCCTTAATTACATCTTCAACATGTAAGTTTTTTTAAACCGTCCATTTATTTATTTGGTACAGGGTCTCACTGCACAGCTCAGACTCACGGTGATCCTGTCTCAGCCTCCCCAGCTCTGGAATTACAGTGGTGGCCTGCACAGCATGCCCAGGGATCCAGGGCCGGCCCAGCATGCAGTACTAGGGACACAGCATGCAGCACTAAGAGTAGAACTTGGGTCCTTTAGTTTGCCAGGCAAGAGCTTACACTGCTAAGCTATCTCCCCAACCTTCTTCAACAGTTTTTGTAAAGATTAATTCTATAAACTTAGAGAACCTTCCTTATCCATGCTACCCTACACCACAGTGAAGAAATATATTTTAGCTCAATATGGTTTCAATTATTTTTTGAGCTATTAAACCTTTATTGCAGAATTATTTTTATGTCTGCATTTGAAACTCTCATCAGAGAGGGTTTTTCTTCAGATTCTGATTATTCTTTACACAGGTGAAAACACATTGAGGTAGTCAAGTTTCATAAGAGAATAAATTTTAATACAGACCACATAATTTATGGTATTATCTTAGAGAAAGTCAAATGACACTGGTCCACACACGAGAGACTGAAAACTGCAAGCTCAGAGCCTGCATCCCATGCAGCATCTTGAACGAGACCATCTGAGGAACTAGCTTTCCTGTGGTTTTGTGGTCATAGACATGATATCACTACCAAATTCAACTCACAGTGCACTCCCCTAGTGCATTCTTTTGCATGTGGACAACCACTTTCACCTACAAAGTTTGTGGAAGAAAAGTCCTTTCTCAATTTTGTGATGCTGACCTTTGTTAAATATGAGTTGACCATATAGGTGAGGGTTTATGTCTGGCTCTCATCCCAGTGTCTGGCTTTATGCCTGTATCATGCTTTTATGATTATAGCTTTCTACTGCTTAGTGACACTCTGTAAGTCCTTGAATAGTTCTTGATTTTTCTTTTGTTCCTCTGACTTGGTAATTTCAAATGATCTGTGTTCACGCCCACCAACTCTTCTGCTTGGTTCAGTCTGCTACGTGTTCCTTCTTGGGAATTTTTCAATTCAGTTATTGACCTTCAGAGCTGGCAGTGGGGGCAATGCAGATATTCCAATGAGTTCCAAAAGTGTCAGCCCAACAAAGGCACTATGTAAAATAATAACTAGCCCAAGTAAATTTCCTTTAGAGAGAACCGCAAAGCCTAATAATACCAAGATTATACAGCAACTCATTAAGAATATAACTCCATTTGTCATTTTGTTGACTATTCTTTGTGAACAACAAGAAAAATATATCCTCTTTTTTTATTTGTGGCATCACTTCCTTCGTGTTTGGTCAGGACAGTTTCCTTAATTCCTTTATGTGCAGAATTACAGGATCCCTAAAAGTTTGGTATCCCAGGCTGGCCTTGAAGTTGAGGCGTCTCCATGCCTCAGCATCCCAGGTACTGCAGATGTGCACCACCCCACCTGGCTCTCTTTGTGTTACTTTTGTAGGCTCATCCTTTTGTAGTCACCTCCCCAAAGTGGAGAATCCTCAAGTCCTTCAGTGTTCCATATACTCATGAATCAAGATGAGTCATGTATAACAATACTTGCCACTGTGTGTGTATATTATATATATATATATATATATATATATATATATATATTTTTTTTTTTTTCCAGAACTGGGGATTGAACTCAGGCCCTTGCACTTGCCAGTGAAGCACTTAGTCCACTGAGCCATCTCCCCAACCCACCACTGTGTATTTTTGAAGTCTTCAGGTCTGCCAGTTATAGAGGCTGCATCTTGTTAGATTCTCCCTGTAGATGTTCTCCCTATAGCTGAGCCACTTCTGCAATTTCCTGTTCCAGGTGGTGGGTACAGGAAGCTCTGAAGTAAGGCTGATGATCAGGGGCTTGCAATGGGTGGGGAGAAGGTGCTAGAGAGGCAGGGCAGTGATCTGGCTGCGGGGTGGACACACGCTGGGCCTAGAAATCAAGGAAAGCAGAGCAGCTACAACTCCTCAGCGAACCTGGGAGGCTCCCACAGCAGACAGCAAGCTACCAGCTGGGGAGCTTCAGGGCCCCAGCTGCAGGAGGAAAGGAAGTTTTTATGTGGCTAAAGGGGGAAGTTTCTAAGTCTACATCTGATAATCTGATCAACAAATCTGATGACAACATTACATAATATGACAACCATTGTTTTATGGTGTGTGTGTTTGTTTGTCTGCAGAACTGAGGATTGAACAGTTCTTAGAACTGTCTTCCTCCAGTACTTTTTAAGGTTATTGCAACTTGAATGACTGGAAGAAGAGATATGTGTGGAAAGAGCTGACAGCCAGAGTCAGCTCACGCCCTTGTGCTTGCCAGGGAAGCGCTATCTCCCCTGCTATTTTTTTGTTTTTGTTTTTATTTTGGTGCCATTGTTAATTTTTTATTCTTGTTTTGAAATTCTGTGCAATTTTTATTGTTCTAGTTGCTTTGTTTTTGTCATTTTTTTTCTCTCTTTAAAATAAAAATGGGTGAAGTACAATGGCAGAATACTTTGATTGGCTCTTACAACATGCATCCTAGTGACCAGCTATTTCTAGGAGTCAATAGCAATAGGAACTGTTTCCTGGGCAACGAAGAAACTGAGTATATACTTGGTGAAGGTGCCATTTTTTGCTACAGTGTATTAGGAATTAATCTAGATTTCATTACTTTTAGTAACAACTAATGACCTAAGTCAAAGTTCAGGAAGTCCTTTAAAACAATTAGCAGAGCATGTATGTATATTTCTCAAAACTGAAAAACAGTAATCCAACTAGAGTCATAAAGTGAAAAATCTATAGTATATAGTGGGATAATGCAGAATATTTCTAAAATCAAATGTGTAATAAGGCATCAAGATGAAACTGAGTAGCTCCTGAGAAATTCTGCACTTCTTCATTCTTTTAAGTCCAGGAAATGCATAAATATTTCTTTATCTCATTTGAGTATTGATTATTTTCTTTAATGTGAAATATTGGCTTAGAAGCTATACATAAAGAGAAGTTTAGGATCATCATAAGCAATAAATTGGCACTCCCACTGATGCAAGTATAAAATCAAGTGAACTTATACAAAAACAATTCTCTGAATGATTCAATGACTTTTTTGTAATGTGCCCACTAAGGTGGGCTAACCATGAACTACATAACAGCATTATTCTTTAAGAATGAGGACAGGTTTTCCTTTTGATTGTACTTAGCAAAGCAATGTATAGTTCATGTCACTTCTTATGAAAGTCTATCACTTATAAGGTAATGAACATAAGATAACCATCTTGTTGACAGACAAAAAAGATAAGTTATTAACAATGTGTTAGATATAAGGATAAAATGTTTGTAAGTCCCAGTTCCTTTTTGAATGCAATGAATAAATTTTTATTAATTTTTCCCTGATATTCCTATTAGATTAATAATTCTTGACTCACAGATTACCATATTTAGGCATAACCTAAATTGTTATTATTAAACCTTAAAAATATTATATTTATATTATTGTACATATACAGTATTTCTTTCTGAATGAATGTATGTAACATAACTAAAGTAGGAAATATAAATAGTGCTTAATGGAAGCATAGTTAAAAATCTGTGAAGGACACATGTTTTTCCACAAATACAAACTTCATTAGGAACGAAAAATCAAAGACATTGATAAAAGAAAATATCACACAAGACTGTATGAAGGATGAGTTTTGTGTTAGAATCATGTTTTCTTTCTGAAGATC
>PVKA01045201.1:0-15683 GCA_004027165.1 Ctenomys sociabilis
TAAAGGATCTCATGCCAATAACATATGGCAAAGCATTCACTTTATACAAGGGATGCAAAAAGAAAAGAGAAGAGGAGAGGGGAGAGAGAGGAGTAAGAGAGATGGGGGATGGGGGAGGGAGGCAGGGAGGCAGGAAGGAAGGAAGGAAGGAAGGAAGGAAGGAAGGAAGGAAGGAAGGAAGGAAGGAAGGAAGGAAGGAGAGAAGATTGATTCAGGGAAATGAAGTACAAGCTGTATGCTTATTTTCTTTGAAAATATATGGAAGCCTGCCCTCCTAGACAAACACGTGGAAATACAAAATAAAGTATAATTTTAAAATATTATTAAGAATACAAATTAGCTAATAAAAAAATTTCTAGATATCTGCATGACTAAGAAAAATATTGGTGAGTGAAAGCTGAATCATCATGATCTATAACTGAAGCTGTAGTACTCGAAAAATATTCACAAATGGGATCTCTAGGAGATGTGTGTTTAAAGCAGGTTGACAAGTTTCGCCCTGGAAGCCTAATGTTGAAACCAGACATGTGTCAATAAGGTTCAGCCTCCACTTTTTTTTTTTTTTTTTTTCAGAACCAAGGCTTGAACTCAGGCCCTTGCGCTTGCCAGGGAAGGGCTTATTCTACTGAACCATCTCCCCAGCCCCTTAACCCCCACTCTTTTAAGTGACTATTTTACAGCTTCCGTTCTTTCTATAAGCCTTTTATATCCCTTTATTCACTCCAAATACTTCATCTTGCTCATACTTCATTGAAAAAACAGAAGTTACCAGATGAGGGCTACTCCATCTTTTCATTACCAGGTTAAAATGTTCACAAGTAATGCTTCTCCTGAGATTATGAGGAAGAAGTATCTATCCAAGTTGTGCTATGGATCCTATCCTTTCACCTATGCAATAATTTTTCTCTTTTCACCTATGCAGTATGCTCTGCAGTTATTGTATTCCTTACTCCATCTAGTTCTCCTTTTATGTTGTATTATTTATATTGTCTTCGAAATGAGTTTTTAAAATTCCCCACATTTAAAAGATTCTCATTCATAATGTAAAATTTCCAGATACTTGTCTGATTTTCTAATTATACATGTAAAAAGAAGTATCTATTGTTTTGTTTTTTTTTTCATTTTATGTACTTGTACAGGGTCTCACTACACAGCTTGGCCTCATAGTGATCCTCTTGTTTTCAGCCTCTTCAGCACTGGGATTATAGGTATGTGCCACCATGCCTTAACTCTGCCACTAGCTCAGCATGCACCAGGGGTGGGGCTGGCACAGCATGCAGGACCAGGGATTGAATCCTGGTCCCTACACTTGGCAAAGCAGATGCTTATCTGCTGAGCTCTCTTGCTGGTCCTTAAAGGTTATCATCCTTACCACTCATTTTCTCAGTTCTCTTCATCTCATTCCAATCAGGATTTTGTCCCTAACACTTTAATTATAATTATAATTATAATCTTGTCACACTTCATGGCTAATTCTTTAAGACAATGTATTTCAGGCTGCACTTCTACTCATGGCAATCTTTCTGCCTCAGCCTCCAAAGTGTAGGGATTAAGGCATATGTCACCATACCCTACTCTTAATGGCTAATTCTTATCCCTTATTCTGTCTTCCATAAGCATGTCTCAACCCACTACTTCCTGTCTTCTTGAGTCCCTCATGGCTTTTACCACATACTGCCTGTCTGCTTACCATGCTATTTATTCAAAATCCATCACTACTTTCTTCAAACCTTCACTCTAGGAAATCTGCTCCAGCCCTTAGTCTTTGAACTATCACTTAAATTCAGTCCATTCTCAAACTTAGCTTTATGTCCTTCTTGGACTCCAAAATCCAGTATTTCCACTGAAGAAACAGAGAAAAGGAATAAAGGAAGAATGAGAGAGAAAAAGAAGGTCTGCTATTGGTACTATACATTAATGAAACTGAGATGGGTAAGACTTTTTTACTTGAACCAAATTACAATGCCCACTTACTCATGTATTACTGGTCTTGTAAATGTATCTAAAATCCCAAATATTTATTTCTGTTTATAAACTAAGAAAGGGTATTTAAATGCCCTGTGGTCTATTTCTTAACTGATAAGTGTTTTCTCCATATGACATGGAGAAAAAATTCTAGGAGGGAGGCATGCAGGATAATTATGTAAGGAGCTTTTTAAAAATAGTTCAACATGTTTTCTCCTTTCAAGCAAAGGCTAGCAAATGTATTCATCTCAGTTCTCTGCAAAGGAATTACTAGGCTTAAAACCTACAGCAAAATATCAAATATTTGCATAATATTTATAACTCAAGAATTTCCCTAGTGTAACAGTTTTTTAGATTGACACTAATCCCATGGACCGGAAGTACATAAATAAATGATGGCAAGCCAGTGTGAACAGGGTGGCCAAATATTTTCTCAAAAGAAAAACAATATTAACAAAATAAAATATAAACTCTTTTCAATCATTACTCAGTGTTAATTACAATGTAATGCTGTGTTGCATGCTAAAGGTAGAAAAGAAAGACTAAACTCTGAAAGAAAACTCTCATCTATGTAAAGCATAACACATAAACAAACGAATGCTTTGAGATTCTTGGTCAGTGAAAGCTTTACTCTTGTTAGAAATGACCCACCATTCTTTAATTTAAAATAGAGAGCTAGCAAGCTTAAGCAAGACTAAGCCCAGGAATGTATTTAACCCATAATTGCCAAAACAAAAGTAACTAGGTGGCACCTGCCTAGACAGTGAGTGATGATAGCAACCATTCTCAACATAAGCACTTGGTGACTCAGGGCTGTCAGGGTAAAGTGCTGATGGAAACACTCATCGAGAAGAGTTGCACAAAAGGCAGGATTTTACTAGAATATTCGAGTTTGCTGCTGCAGAAATAAGATTACAAACTCTCATGTAAACACTTAAGCCTGTATTTTGTTTGGTAGAAGAGATCATTTTTGTTTCAACAAAAAGCTGAAGTTTTAAGTGTAAATGCTTAAAACATCCTAAAATGTCTCACAACAAATCATTCAAATAATAATGTAAAAAAAATCCAGTAAAATGTTGAAAGGCAATAATAAAATTGGTAAGAATAGCAAAATTACCCTGTAAATTGAGAAGCTCATTCATTGTCAAATATTCATTGATAATTTTCAATATGCCATATAGTGTCCTTGGTATCAGAAAGTGTAAGGTAAGCAAAACAATCACCTTTATACGCAATAGATGATCAGGGGCTGGGGAGATGGCTCAGTGGAATAAGCACTTCCCTGGCAAGCGCAAGGGCCTGAGTTCAATACCCAGTTCCGCAAAAAAAAAAAAAAAAGATGATCAGGGCATCTGTTTGTTTAGCATAGACTGTGGTGATAAATTATCTTGAGCACCAGTGCAGGCTCCTTGATCTGAATTCATTCACTCATTTTTGGACATTGGGAAAATTAACTTTACATACGCAGTTTTCTTTTGTGGAATGATAATAATACAAGCACATACTCGCTGCATTGTTGCCAAGAGAAAATGAGCAAATTGTGTATCGGTTTATCACAGTGCCCGACAAATACTATCCAGATGTTAGCACTTATTTATTTATTCATTTATATTTATCTACTGTACTGGGAATTGAATCCAGAGCCTTCACACTCGGCTACATGCCTAAACCCCTTTTAAAAATCATATTTAAAATGGGGTCTTACCAATTTGCCTGCTCTGAGCTCAAACTTATGATCCTCTTGGTTTGGCACTCCAGAATGATAGGATTATAAACATACATCACAATGACTGAATAGTACTTATTATAATAGGCATATACAAAGTATAATGGTGCATGAAATACATAAATATAAGACATTAAAGAAATATTTATGTAAACAGAAGCTAATTATAAAGCCAGAACTCAATTAATCTGCACCATCTTTCTCCATGTGTAATGGGGAGCGAAGAGCCCACTGCAGCATATGTACCACAGGTTTACCCCCACTAATATGCATCACTCTCATCCCTCTAGATAAAAAAATATTTAATATTTCATGTACAATATTTCAATCAAAAGACAGATGTCTTTCTAAATATTATATGAGAAAATGCTCTTAAAATTATTTCATAAAACCAGGTATCACATTCTGGACTATATTATGTCTGTGTCCATTCCTCACTGAACACATTCACAGCTAGTTTGTTTTAAACACATTAGCTCCAAAACAATAATTCATTTTAAAGTGTTTCACTTGTTTCTTGCTGACACCACAGCATTACTTCCCCTCCAGGGTTCCTGTTTTAGCAAATTAGATCCACTTTAAACAGTCAATGATCATTACACATCAAATTAAACTTGCTTAGTAACTTGAATTATAGACAGTTACATAATGAATTGTGTAAGTCTCACAAAGGTTAGAGAATACAGCCATAGTACACTGTATTTTTTATTGAAAATAAATGTAGATGCCATTCTTGCTCATTGCCCACCCAAACTGTTTTTGCCTTCTCCATGTATTTTAGGAAACCAGGGATTTTTAAAAATCTTATTTTGGTGGAATGGAAAGAATGCTAAAACCTCCATTTGGCTCTTCCTAAAGGACAGCAGTGAATTGTTACCTATTGGAAATCAGACTTATTTTAATATTGCTAGTTCCAGAGCAAAAATTTAAAGTAGAAATCATTTTAAGCATAATAATAGTAACAAAAACACATGCTTTAAATTTACTGGTTAAAATGTACATATTCCTTAATTATACATTTTTTATATATTCCTTAATTGTTTAAAAAACTCAGACACTTGGCACTCAAAAGAGATACACTTACAGCCTAAGGATAGAGGAAAAGTAGAATATAAAATGAAGGAAATCCTGTATAAAGCAAATACAGTTTTTAAAATAAAATATGAGAAAGCTAAGAAATTTAAAGAAAATTTCAGAAACAGTCACTCAATAATGATAAAATTGTACATTTCATCAGAAAGATCTAATAATTTTATATTTAAATATTCCTTATGAAACATAATATGTGTCTTTCTTTTTTTGAGATAGGTTGCCAATTTGAAATTTTTTGCCATAATTTTATTGAATAGCAATGAGACAGTTTCAAATCAAATTAGTACAACAGATTCAATAATTAATACATTGCATATTGTTTTCTTAGTGGTTATTTGTTGTACGAGGTGCAGACATGATATTCTATTTACAAACACTATTAGAGCAGTTCCCTCTATTCATTGAATTTACAGAATGTAGCTGTATATCTATCCTTTTTTTAAAGCTGATTTTAGTACAGTTCCAATAATTAATACTTTTTACATTGTTATCTTCCTAGTGATTATCCATAGTACAAGAAGCAAACAGAATATCCTGTCCAAACACTATTAGTGCAAATCTTTCTTCTCATAGAATTACATGAAAGTAGCTGCATATTTATCCTAACTGTTTTGTATATACAAATACAGAATGGTCCTTCCTTTGTATCCTTTTTTTTTTTCATTTAGTCCTGTCAGAGACTGGGTATTCTATTGTCATTCAATTATTATAGGTGCTTGAATTCAGCAAAACACTCCAACATAGATCAGCAGTCCACAATAGTAGTGGGTTATCCACAGAAGTTGTTGATATTATGGCTTTACTTTATATACCTTGTTTTTATACTTTTCTGCTGGATGGTTAAGACTAAGATAAAGAAAGACCTATATAACAAGAAATGTAACTTTTGTATCAGATAAGGTCAGTCAGGTACCTTCAGGATTTATTCTGTAACCCTATACCACACTTTGTAGATCCTTTGCCACTGTCAGCCATGTGGATGAGTTACGGCCACTGCTTGACCAATTTGCTCTCTGTTAAAGCATCTGAGAAAGTTTTCTCTCCATGTGACTCTCCTTAGGCACACTATACATCATCAATCATATTCTTCTGTGGCTCCATAATCTTTATCAGAAAATGTGGGACACAACTACAGGTTCTCCTATGTCCTGAGTCTTCACTTGAAAGGGCTGGGCCAAAATGTTGGCTGACTTTTGCAGCCCTTCCATTTCTCCAATTTTTGATCTGCAAACTTAGGTTCTTAACCCTCCAAAAGAGAAGCTGATTATTACCCTACAACATACGCAGTTCAGTTTACCCTAACTATCTGTCTAAATATCAAATGTCTTAGGCATAACATGGAACGGGTATTTTCCATCAAGTATTGATGTATTGAACCTTAAATATGAGGGGAAAAAAATTAAAAATAGAAACAGACACATATTTTTACAAAGAAATTTAGAAATGTAACTATATACAGCATTGTAACAGGACCATCCTGTGACATTTTTTTCTTGTCTTTTTAAAAAGACAAGAAAAAAACCCATAAAAAAAAAAAAAAACCTTTTACTTGTAACACAGTATGATAGTAATTGGCATGCCAGGACAGGATGTATTTAGGAGACCAGAATGGTAGGCATTCCAAGTGTGACCCTTCTCTTAAGCATTGCTATCTTCACTGCAGTTGCTTGGTTTATAGGTATCAAAGTATATAGATAGTTGGGTTGAGAATCCTACCATTTAACTACTACTTTCAAAAACCTGCTGATGTTTCTCAGGATCTTTGTCTTGCCCATCTTGTGCATACAAATGTATGGTTTTGTCTGTGTCCTGCTTCTCAGCTTTTCTCTTTACCTTCTCCCCACTATCCAATGCTCAAGTTCTCACTTTTAGTTGTGTTATACCTTTCTATTTGTATTTCTTCTTTTGATTTCTTATACTAGGGAGACTATACGATGTTTGCACGTGGGTCTGGTTTATTTCACTTATATCTTTGAGTGCCATCCACTTAAATATAAATGCTTCAACTTTATCATTCTTTATAGCTGAGTAATACTCCATTGTATAAAAATACCACATCTTTTTCAACAATTCCTCAGGTGAAGGGCATCTTCATTGTTTCTAAGATGTGGCTATCACAAATTGTGCTGCCATAAACATAGGTACACATATATCACTATGATATGATGTTTTCAGTTCCTCCGGGAAAATTCCCAGTAGGGGGATAGCTGGCTTGAATGGATATCCAGTCCTAGTTTTGTGAGAAGTCTCCACACTGATCTCCACAATGGTTGCACCAGTCTACAATCCCATCTGCAATGGAGAAGTGTTTCCTTTTTTCCACATCTTCTCCAACACTGTTGTTGCTTGATTTCTTTATGATAGGCATTCTTTCTGAGATGGCATCTCAGTGTTGTTTTAACTTGCATTTCACAGATGGGTAGTGATGTGGAGCATTTTTTCATATGCTGTTTTTTAATTTTGTCCTCTGAGAAATGTATGTTCTTTTTGGATGCCCATTTCTGATTGGGTCTTTAAATTTGAGGGCCCTAATGTGTTTTAGTTCTTTATAAATTCTAGAGAGCAGAACTTTGTCTGAGTGATTATTAGTTAAGATTTTTTCAAAATTTGTGTGTTGTCTTTTCACTTTGTTGATAATTTATTTTGACATGCAAAAACTTCTCAATAAGAGTTGATCCCAGTTGTTAATTCTTTCAAGTGTTTCCTGTGCAAATACATGTTTCTTCCTGAAATCTTTACTTATGCCTATGTCTTCAAGAGTTCCTCCTACCTTCTCTTCCAGGAGATTAGTGTTTCTGTTTTAATGTTTAGATCTTTAATCCATTTTGACTTTAGCTTAGTTTGTTATGATAGACTTGGGTCAAGTTTTAGTTTTCGGCATGTCGAGACCCACTTTTTGCAGCACCATTTGTTAAAGAAGCTATCTTTCTTCCAGTAAGCATGTTTGGCCCCTTTGTCAAAGATCAGGTGGCTAAGTGTGTTCATAGAGGCCTCTACATCTTCTAATGTATTCCACTGATCCTCAGGTCTATTTCATTGCCAATACCATGTTGATTTTATCACAGTAGCTTTGTAGTATAATCTCATCAGGAACTGTAATGCCTCCTGCCTGGCCTTTGTTGGCCAGGATTGCCTTTGCTATTCTAAATCTATTCTGGTTCCAAATAAATTTTAGGAATGATTTCTCTAGGTCTGAGAGGTATGTTGGTGGCAGTTTGATAGGGATTGCATTAAATCTGTACAACAATTTTGGGGATATAGCCATCTTTACGATATTGGTTCTTCCTATCCAGAAGCAGGTAATATCTTTCGATTTTCCAAAATCTTCTATGATCTCTTTTCTTAGCATATTGTAATTTTCCATGAAAACATATTTGACTTACTCGGTTAAGGTATTCCATTTTCTGCAGTGCTATTGTAAAAAGTATTGTTTTTATAGTTTCCTTCTCAGTGTGTTTGTTATCTGTATAGAGAATGATATTGACTTTTGAGTACTGACTTTGTACCCTGCTATGCTACTGAATTTATGTATCTATTCTAGTAGCTTCTTGGTGGAGGTTTTTGGGTCTTTCAACTAAAGTATCATGTCATCTGCAAATAATGATAATTGTCATAGATGGCTTTTCTCAAATGGAAATAGAGGCCTTCTATTCAAATTTTCTGTAGGACTTTGAACATGAATGAGTTGTTGGACTTTGTCAAAAGCTTTTTCTGCATCAATTGAGATGATCATGTGGTTTTTAGAAGACAGTCTATTAATATAGTGTATTACACTTATAGATTTTTGAATATTGAACCATCCTTGCATCCCTGGGATGAATCCTACCTGGTCATAGTGTAAGATTTTCTTGATGATTTGCTGTATTCTATTTGCTACGAATTTATTGAGGATTTTTGCATCTATGTTCATGAGTGAGATTGACCTGTAGTTCTCCTTTTTAGTTGTGTCTTTCCCTGCTTTTGGAATCAGTATAATACTTAACTCCAGGAATGACTGTAGGAGGACTGCTTCCTTTTCAATTTCATTGAAAATTTTGAGGTGTAGGAATTATATCCTCTATAAATTTCTTGTAGAATTCAGCTGTGAATCCATCAGGACCTGGACTTTTGTTTGTCGGTGGGCATTTTATTGCATTTTGTATTTCATTGGCTATTATTGGGTTATTGAGAATTGTTATATCTTCTGGATTCAGTTTTGGTAATTTGTACCTTTCAAGGAATCTGTCCTATTTTTCTATGTCTTCTATTCTGTGAGTGTAAAGATTCTCAAAGTAGCTATTGACAATTCTGAATTTCACTGAGTCTGTGGTGATTACATCCTTTTCATTCCACATTGCTTGTATTTGAATTTTTTTTCTTCTCTTTGATGAGGGGCTTATCGATTTTGATAAGCTATTTTGATTGATTTTGATCAACTATTTTCTTCACCTCAATTGAATTAATTTCTGCTCTAATCTTTATGATTTCTTCCCACCTTGGTATCAGGGCTTGGTTTGGTCTTCTCTTTCTAGATGTCGGAGGTGCAACATTAGGGTGTTTATTTGTTCCTATTGTTTTCCTAATGTGTGAGTTTATAGCTATGATTTTCTGAGAACTCCTTTCATCAAATCCCATAAATTCCGATAAATTGTGGTTGAATTTTCATTGAATTGTGGATATTGTTGAATTTCTTGTTTAATTTCATCTGTGATCCATTGATTGCTGAGTAGTGTGTTGCTTAATTTCCATGTATTTTTCTAGTTTCTTTTATCGTTTATTTCCAGTTACATTGCACTATGATCAGACAATATGCATGGGATAATTTCTGTGTTCTTCCATACACTTAAGCATGATCTATGGACTAGTACGTGATCTATTTTAGAAAATGACCCATGAGCATCTTTAAAAAATGTGTATTCAGCTATGGTTGGCTGGAACACTGTATATGTCCACCAAGTCCATTTGTTCCAAGCTCTGGTTCAGTTCTGCTACTTCTTTGCTATTTTTTTTGTCTGGTTGACCTATCTTTTTGAGATAAGGGAGTGTTAAGGTCTGTTAAGATATGGTCTTGGATATTAATTTTTCATATCCATCAAGATTTGTCTTATATAGTTGGGTGCCCTATCTTTGATGCACAGATATTTACGAGTGTTACCTCTTCCTCTTGAATTTTTCCCCTAACCATTATATAGTGGCCTTCTTTGTTTCGTTTGATCATTCTTGAAGTTGAGACTGAGAACAGAATTGCTACCCCTGGTTTTTTCTGAGGTGCTGAGTCATGTGGTATTGTTTTTCATCCTTTGACTATGATTACCTTTGTGAGTTAAGTGTGGTTCTTGTAAAGAACAGCATATTGTTGGTTGTTTCCTAATCCATTGTGCCAGTCTATTTCTTTTAATTGGCGAATTGAGTCAATTTACCTTGATGGTTATAATTGAAACTTATTGACTTATGATTGACATGTTATTTACCTGCTGTTCTTTATTCCTTTGTGTTCTGTTTGTTTGCCTTATTTAGTGGGTTCCTTCTGTTCTCATTCATGGAGTTCTAGTCATTATGTTCCCTCTCTACAACATCTTTCAGTAGCCTGTATAGGGATGATTTTGTCATCATGAAATTCTTTAGTTGTTCTTTGTCATGGAAGTATTTCATTTCTCCATCAAACTTGAAAGAGTTTTGCAGGGAATAGTACTTTGGGCTGGAATTTTTGTCATATGACTTGAAGTATTCTGCTCCATGTTCTCCTTCCCTTCAGTTTATGAAGAGAAGTTGGCCATAATTCTGATGCGTTTTTCTTTGAATGTGATCTGCTTCTTTTCTTTAGCGGCTTTCAGTATATTATTCTTGTGCTGGATTTCTGGGATCTTGACTATTATATGTCTCAGTGTGTTTTTAATTGGGTTGAAGTTATTTGGCATTCTGGATGCTTTGGTTACCTGAATCTCAGATTGTTTCCTCATATTTGGGAAGTTTTCTGCTATTACTTCTGCCCATATTCTTTTTATATCATTTGTATTGACTCCATCTTTCTGATTGATGTCTATTAGTCTCATTGTTCATCTTGGCATTGTCTTGCAGGTGATGGATTATTTTTTCCTGCATCCTAGTTGTTTTTAAGAGATCCTTTCTCACCTTTTCATTAGCTGCACTAGTGTCTTCAACATCTGAAACTCTTTGCTTTCACTCAAACCGTTTTGTAGACTTGTGATTGAGATTTTTAAGTTCCACTATATATCTTTAACTCTGCTTCATACAATCTATTTCTTTCCTATATTGCTCATCAACAAATGTCATATTGCTAATCTCCTCTACTTTTATCCATGTCTTCTTTAGAGGTTGCTATTCTTTTACTAGTTTGTTTTTCAAATTGGATTTCCTCCATAGATGTCCATATTTGATTCTTTACTTAAGATGCTATGATTTCTGAGACTTGTTACAGAAATTATTTCTGGTCTGAGTTCCTCTTTACTTTGCTGCTGTTGTTTCTTTGCTTGTGGCACTGTTAATTCATACATTTCAGCTGAGCTAGTGTTCTCTGCACTTGTTCTAGGTGGGCGTTGGGTTTCCTCCATATTTCTGCATTATATTCTTTATTTGAGATGCTATGTATTCAGAATTTTATTTCAGGGATTAATTTTTCTCTGAGTTCCTCTATACCTTTCTGCTATTGTTTCTTTGCTTCTGACACTGTTAATCCATTCATTTCAGCTGAGCTAGTGTCCTCTGCACTTGTCATGGGTGGGCTCAAGGCCTGAGATTGCATTTTGCTCTTTGTCATTTTGTATAACACTGACCTCTGACCTTTGGTGTAGAACTTTGGTGCAGTTATAACATTAGCACCTAATGAAATTAGGGTGCAGATCTATTGAGTTTATCCAGTTATACCTGGCTTGGCTGCTGTGTTCAGCTTCTTTTTGCTGTAGCCCTTGGAAGTGAATTTGTTGTGCCCCTCTAGCACAACAGTGAGCCTGTGGTGCCCCTCTGTTGTGGTCCTGCCCCAGGAAGCACCAGGGAGCACAGAAGCTCTCCCACACATTCACCGGGCCATCCTGGGCTGGATCAGGGACTGAGAAAGTTGCAAATGTTCTCACTCGCTTGGTTTGTTTGGGGACGGGGTCTCTGGAGGATGCAGGGGTCCCAGGGATGCAGTAGAGAGTCTCACTCATGCCGGTGCCTGAGTTTTGCTCTGGAGGGCTCTCGCTGGTGGCATGCAGGGAAGATGGAAGTTCTCCTACACATTCACCTGGCTGGGCTGGGTTGGATTGGGCCGAGAGTATTTCTGAAGTTCTCACTCACTCAGTGGGCTTGGGGGAGGGAACTCCGGAGGGTTGCAGGGGTCCGGGGAGAGACTATATGACTTGTATGAGAAGGAACTCAAGTTCTATCACCAGCACCAAACAATGTGCATGTGCACACACACACTCACATACAAAGTAGAAGAAATAGGAAAAGGAGAAGGGATAGAGGAGGAACAGGATGATGAAGGAGGAGAAAAAGCAGGGTGGGGGAGAGGAGGGGAGGGGCAGAGGCACAGGCAGGTGGAGGAAGAGCAAGAGCAGGTACAACAGCAACAAAAGCAGAAGCAGGAAAGGTAAACTAACAAAACTGAAAGACAAATAAATAGGATTAGAAATCAATAAAATATAAATTCTAAAGATAAATTGTACAGATAAAAGTCCAAAGACTGATTTTTTTTTTTAAAAAACATATTTGGTACAGGGTCTCACTACACAGCTTGGACTCATAGTGATCCTCATTTTTCAGTCTCACCAGCACTGGTATTATAGTCCTGTGCTACCATGCCCAGTCTTCCAGTGTTGGTGGTGTGCCCGTGGGCAGGAATGGTACTGCATGTGGTGCCCAAATGGAACCCAGGTCCCTGAGATTGCCTAAGCAGGCTCTGAGTCTGCTGAGCTACTTCTCCAGCCCTAAAAACTAATTCTTTAGACCAACAGAATAAAGAAATATATGATGGTGTAGGATGGGGGTGGGAGTTTAAGAGGTATAAATATTAGGAAAAATTTTAAAACAAAAATATAAAGATTTTTTAAAAAGATTCGAAACACTGTGAACAAGTAATGCATGCAGTTTGTTAAAATCTTTTGTTTACAGAATTGTAGAGAGGAACTTGATTAGGTTCAGGAACTTTAACCAGTTTCTAGATTCTATCTTAGTCAAACACAATTTAGTTATGGATATACCACACACCTAAACTCATGACTAAGATTCTGAATACCAATAAACTGAAATGGTAGACTTTTAACCTGTTTGTCTAAATAAAAATAACTCAATATAGATTTTAGTTTTTTTCTATGCTTTCATGTTAGCCAAAAGGTACTTTATAGTAACTTACCTCCAAAGATGGTTGTCAACAGTCCCTCCCTGCCTCCCTCAATCCTTTTCTTTCCATGTAAGTATGTATATGTGTTATGTATGCATTTTTTTGTAGTTAAGATTAAACCCAGGGACTTTGCCCTGAGCTACATACTCAATGCCTTTTATCTTAAGACATCAATCTCAATGTGTTACAGTGATCACTACAGGCAGAAAAAGAGCTAAGAGTAAGAGGGTAGAAATAGGTTGCATACTGATAGAATATGCTTCCATGTTGTATAGACTGAGATTAAGGGTTGCAGGTTAATTTGGCAGAAATTTCAATAGTCTAATGTTGAATTGGTGATACAGATACTGTTGGGAACTTTTAGCTAGCTCTGTCTTGAGAATTAAGAAAAAACAGTCCAGCAGAAAGACATAAAGTTTTATAGCAACAGCATAGAAAATGGGAATTCAGTTCACCATGTTCAGTCTTTCAGGTATTCTGAGGCCTCTGCAACCACCAGAAAGGTACAAAAGGACTCGGCTACTACTCTAGTGGGCAACAGACCTTGGTATCATCCATGCAATGCTATTTTTAGGCATTGCTGAATGTAAGAGATATGGGGTCAGGAAGCCTTCCACTCAGATTTCAGAAGGGCTTGGAAGCCATGCAGTGTGTCCATGAGAGGGTGGTGTGTGAAACTTTTAGGGTGAAGCCAGTGCAGTGGAGAGCCAAGCAAGCTAGAGAAGCCACGAATGTGGATCACCCAAGGAAAGCTACAAGATGACAGCAAAGCTGGCACAAGACAGGCAATGTGCTACAACCACTGTCAGTACTTTACAGGTGCAGGGCCATCTGAGGCCTTTCCAGATAACCTCTTGTCACTCATGGCCCCAGCTGCTAGACATGAAATGAGAATTTAATGTTTACCCTGCTGCGTTTCAGTTTTGCTTTGGCCCCTTTGCTTTTTATTCTCTTATCTGATCTCTGGAATATGAATATATATCCTATACTATCATACAATGAAAATGAAGCTGGCTTCATTTTTACAAGTGCTCATAGTTAAGTTTGACTTACATCTCAAAAGAAAAGTTTGAGCAAAGACCTTCTAGCACTGCTGAGACTGTTAGGACTTTGCAACTTCTAGAAGTGGATTAAATGCATGAGAGGATGTGCATGAGTCTTTGGGAGGCATACAGAAGGTAATGGTTTATATCTAGATGTCCCCGCAAGCCTTGCACTCATAGGTGGGAATTTTGGGTGTGAAGTACTCATCAGTGGATTGGTCCACTGATGAGTTTAAGGTCTGATGATGGGAGGTGAAGTCTGGTAGGAGGTGGGTCACTGTGGGTATTGCCTGCAGAAAGGACATATCCATCCCTCCTTCTCCTGATTGCTGTAGCTTCCTTGACTGCTGCTGCTTCTTTTGCTGCCATGTCACAAAATTCTCCTCTGCCATGACAACCTGCCTTGGAGCCATTTCTGATCTGAAACCTCTATAAACTGTGAGCCAAAATAAACCTTCCTTCTTCTAACTTGTAGTAATTTTGTATTGTGCCCAAGAAATGAGAAAGTAACAAAGTCATTATTTTTCACACCTACTTATTTTGGTAGAGATTACTATGAAATTTGAATATTCATACTTAAATCATTTATAAGGTTAAATAGTAGTAAGTTTTCTCAATAAAAAAAAACCTTTTAATTGCTGTCCCATCATATGAGCTGCTATGCGATTTTGCAATTACCAACTTACTTGAAAAATAAACATCAAGGTTGTATGACAATATTTATTTAGTTTTATATTTGCTTACAACTTCTTATAAAAACCTTCATTACAATTATTTTATACAATAGTTTAAATGTACTTATATTTTTCATTTTATTTTCTCACTTTGGATCATCTATTTGGCATAATTTTCTTTGTTGAAGATCAAATTTTTCCAGTTGTCTTAGCAGAGTTTTGTCCGTCACTTATTTTTGTGCAAATTCTAAACTGAATTCTGAAGATTCTGTTCTACCATCTTTTGAGGACATTACTGCTGTTGAGAAACCTAGTAAGCAGTGGTTGTATTCATAGAGCATTTTTTTTACATCCTTTCATTGCTTTTAAAATCTTGTTTGGTATCATACAATTCTTGAATTTGGTCTAGTCATGGATTTCTAGATATGTTCCAGATACAATCTGCTTCATTTCCTGTTTTTCCAAGCAAATGTAGGAAACTTGGTCATCTCTTTATATTATCTCTCTTCCACTCTTTCTTCCTAATGACTAGTCCTCCCAGTTCTTTCCTCTGTATCTCCTAACTTGCTCATACTTTCTAGCTCCTGTTATTCCTTGCTGTCATTGATAATGTCTTTCAATCCAGCTTTGTTGGTCTCTTTAAGCAGTGCTCTACAGAATCAGTTCTATATGGATAAACATGTCCAAGTTTTTTTCTTATTTCAATAAATGTATTTCTCAACCTTAGGAATTCTATGTTTCTTTTCAGATCTGCCCGTGGTTTTACCCATTATTTCTTATGTTGGTGATGGAAAGCTAAATTCAATGTTTCTTTTTTCCAGAAATTATTTCTCATGCCTTCTAGCTTCATCTGTGGATGATTT